>WAAF01003901.1:3815-17041 GCA_013400475.1 Tricholaema leucomelas | reverse complement strand
TTAGATAGGATTGTCCTGCTCTGGCAGGGTGCCATCGAGGGCCCATAGGCCCAAAATCGGCTTGCATATGGCTTGGCTTGCCTGGACATGTTTGTCTGGCCACACCAGAGGTAAACACATTAAATGGATAAAGGGGGCACAATAGGCCTGGTGCCATAAAGCCTGGCCTGCCCAGGGTCCAGGTTGTGTAATATGTTTGTGTAAGGTGGTTGTATACGCCCATGCGCTTAGCTTGTGGCCCATCATGTGCTGGGCCTGTGCTATGCCTGTATTTGGGAGGTCCAGGCTTGTGGATTTTCCCTATTATGGTAAGGCTGGCTAACTGCCAACCTGGTTGGTCATTTTAGTGGCCAAGGGGCCATTAGTCTCTGCCCACATTTGATAAATGGAGATACACAGGTAAACAGTGCTTGCTCGCTTGCTGCCTCGCTCTCATTATCATGCTTAAGCCTGCCTGTATCTACAGAGCTCAGTCTCCCGTGCAGCCATGCACCCTACTGCACGCCCGCTGCTTTCTCACTGCCTGGTCAGCTCTGCTGCCGTGAAGTTACCAGGAGCAGACCCTGGATTGTCTGCACAAGATCGGCCTGTGTGGCCAGCATTACATCATACTCCCACCTCTGCACCCAAAGGTCCTGCCTAAGAATCCCTGGACAGAGCATCCAGAAGAAGCCAAGAGAACAAGGCCAGAGATGTCTTCATATCTGCATCCTTTCCCCTGAAGCCGGGAGGATTCCAGCTTCAAAGTCCACAGGCAGAGTCCCCTGAAGATTGGTCACTTGTACAGGCTGTGACGTAGCCCTGGAGGGTGATTGATAATTAATCAGAATTTGTGAGTCAATGCTTTAATGCCTCTGTGATCTCTATTGCCTCCTGCTACTGCAGAAAGAGCTTCAGCCCACCTAGTGGGCAAGCAGCATATTGACCCCAAGCGGTATTTACTGTGGGGAAACTCCTCTCTCTGTTTATAGTTTGAATGGACGTGGCACTTGGTGCCATGGTCTAGCCTTGAGCTCTGTGGTAACGGCTTGGACTTGATGATCTGTGAGGTCTCTTCCAACCTTGGTAATGCTGTGTGATACTGTGTGAATGTTTGCTAGTTATTAACAAGTTACCATTTGATACTATTCCTAGAATGTCTTCCATAGCCGTGTAGAACATAGTAATATTACAATTCAGTGGCTGGGGGTGGCAGAGTTCAGAACACTGAAGTTAACAAATATATATTTTTATAGCATACCCTCTCACACCAATTAATTTCTCCCCTTGTGATGGTTTGGGTGTTCCCTGCCCTCCCCCACACTTTAGAAATCACCCAGACTAGACTCAGCCAGCTCTGGAAATGTGAATGAAGCTTATATTTACAGCTGGCACAATGTACAAGCAGATAGTTACAGTATATACAGATATAGACAGAAATAGACAAGGTAAAAAGGTAATACAGACACAACTCCCCTCCCAGAAACTTGAGTCCTCAGGAGGAGCTCTCAACCACCCCCTCACCTTCCCCCTACCCCTCTCAACCTTACCCCAGACCCAAGGAAGAATGGAGGTTCAGCCAGGGGGGTTAAGAAGCAAAGGTGAATCAGCCAAGGCAAATGGAGGGTGAGGTTAGAAAGCAAGATGGAGTTCAGCCAGCAGCCCCAGAGCTCCCCAGCAGGCAAAGAGCAGAGAGCACAGCCCAGAGCGAAGTGCCCAAGTGAAGTGACTTTATCTAATGTTTTGCTTTTCCTTTCTACACATCTCAGCAAGACTGTGAGGGAAGTAGACCTCACCATTGTTTTCATTTCTCAGCCTATGATCTAGTTCTTCTCACCAAAACATTCTAGCTAGGCTCAAACTAGCACACCCCTCCACCACAATTGGAGTAGGCAGCAGAATACCCCTCCGTGACACAGGGGGGCTGAACTCAATCATCTCCTTGTGTCCCTTCCAACCCCTAATATCCTGTGAGCCTGTGATCCTTCCAGCCTTGACTGATTCGATGATTCTATGAATTAATTGGAAACTTGGCTCTGAAAGCAGGAGAACAGAGCAGCAACAGCTCAGGGTATTACAGTTAAAGCTGTTCCTGTGGTGACCTACAGCCAGACAGCTCTAAAAGTGAGAACCACTATGATACAGTTGGTTTAATTTTGTTTTCTCATAAAGCTGCAAGATGATTTTAATCTTGTGGTTTTCCTGTTTCGTTTTCTTTGGTTTGGTTTTGGCTTTTTTGTTGTTTGGTTGTGTTTGATTTGTGTGGTTTGTTTCTGCTGCTTTAAAAACTGGAGGCAAATCATTACTCCAATCTCCATTATACTGAAGAAGAAATCCTTTGCAGCTTTACTCAACAAATGAGTCCATTCCTTCCAAATAAATAGTTTTAAGGGTTCTGAAACAGATATCTTGGGAAAGGAAATGCTGTAACAGAACATTTTAAGTGTAGATCAATATAATTCAATGCACTACAAACATGGATACTTAAACTCTGAAATTCATGTTAGCAGCCTTAATGGAGTGATTCCACATAATTCCTGCTGTTAATTCAGCTTCTTGACAGCATCTTTCCAAAAGATTTGTGTATACTGGGGGACAGAGTGGCTGGAGAGCAGCCAGGAAGAATTGGACCTGAGGGTACTGGTAGAGAGTAGCTGAAGATGAGCCAGCAGTGTGCCCAGGGGACCAACAGAGCCAATGGCATCCTGGCCTGTATCAGGAACAGTGTGGCCAGTCGGAGGAGGGAGGTTATTCTGCCCCTGTACTCAGCACTGGTCAGGCCACACCTTGAGTGCTGTGTCCAGTTCTGGGCTCCTCAATTCAAGAGAGATGTTGAGATACTGGAATGTGCCCAGAGAAGAGCAACAAAGCTGGTGAGGGACCTGGAGCACAGCCCTGTGAGGAGAGGCTGAGGGAGCTGGGGGTGTGCAGCCTGCAGAAGAGGAGGCTCAGGGATGACCTCATTGCTGTCTACAACTACCTGAAGGGAGGCTGTAGCCAGGTGGGGGTTGGTCTCTCCTCCCAGGCAACCAGCAACAGAACAAGGGGACACAGTCTCAAGGTGTGGCAAGGGAGGTCTAGGCTGGATGTTAGGAGGAAGTTGTTGCCAGAGAGAGTGATTGGCATTGAAATGGCAAAACACAGAATCACAGAATCAGGCAGGTTGGCAGAGACCTCCAAGATCATCCAGTCCAACCTAGCACCCAGCCCTAGACAATCAACCAGACCATGGCACTAACTGCCTCATCCAGGCTCTTCTTCAACACTTCCAGGGACAGCAACTCCACCACCTCCCTGGGCAGCCCATTCCAATGCCAATCACTCTCTCTGCCAACAACTTCCTCCTAACATCCAACTTTTCCATTTTCCATAGGCAGAACCTCAGTCAAACAGGTGATGTGGGGTTCTTCCCTTTTGAAATAAGAGTCTCAGACTCAATGTCAGTTTAGATGTACAGAGGTTTTACTACCTGTTACCTGAGTTCACCTCAGCTAACACTCTACCTGCGTGTATTAAAAATTCTTCCTTGCCACAAACTTGAGAATAGGTATTTGGATATTAACAGATAGAGATTAGATATTAAGTTTTCATTTAAGATTTAATTTAATCCCTGATTTCTTTAATGTAATCTCCTAACCTAGGATAGGGTGTCCCTGCCCATGGCAGGGGGGTTAGAACTATACGATCCTTGTGGTCCATTCCAACCCTGACTGATTCTATGATTCTATTAATGAGCATCAAATTGCATTTTATGCTAGTTAGATGATACAGAACAGATGTTGAGCTAAAAGTTCCTTTGCCAAATGTCACTTCAGAAGACACACAGAACTGGAGTGTTAGTAATCCAAACTACATGGTGAAAACAATGGGAAGAAACCTATCAAGTGCATCAGTTCCTGCCAACTTGCTGGGACTTCAGATGGAAATTCTGCCTACTCCAGAAAAATAATGTTCAGTTTTAGGTCCAGAAAAATAATGTTTAGTTTTAGAAACTTTAATTGCTTATTAGGATGAGTATGTTCTTTTCTGGGTATCTGACTGACATAGAGCAAATGCTAATCAAAAGACTGCAATTAGTATGTTGTTGTTCTGAAGATCTTCTTCCACCCATTAAGCAAGCAGTTGTTTAAACCTGTGGTTGGACAGGTAGATGCAAGTGTCTGCAAATGCTGCCAGCCACTTTACTCCAGTTTGTGTCAGTCATAAAAACTCCAGCCACCAGCCAACCAAAGCAGCAAGAGATCTGTAAGGAAACTCAAAACCTACCAGTTAACAAATCCACTCACTGACCACAGAGTCACAGTATCAACCAGGTTCCAAGAGACCTCCAAGATCAGCCAGTCCAACCTAGCACCCATCCCTGTCCAATCAAACAAATCATGGCACTCAGTGCCTCAGCCAGGCTTTGCTTGAACACCTCCAGGGACAGCAACTCCACCACCTCCCTGGGCAGACCAAGATGTTGATTTGTCATTTGCTGTGTGTGCTAGTTTGAGCCTAGCTAGCATGTTTTGGTGAGAACAACTAGATGATAGGCTGTAAAATGAAAACAATGGTGAGGTCTACTTCTGCTCTGCACTTCGTGCTGGGGTAGTCTCTTGCCTGCTTGGCTCTGGGCTCGAACCCATGACCCTGAGATTAAGAGTCCCAAACCATCACAGCTGTGTAAGATACAAGCAATAACTCTGGTGACAAATACAACACAACTTAACATAACAGTTGAAAGTCTTTCTTATATTCAGGCCATGTATTCCTGTCCTTAATTAAAGCCAAAGCTTCTCATTATACCTCCCATGCATTACATTCTACCTTAATTTCTGTCCCTCCATTTCAAGCAGCTGGAAAGTCTTGTGCCCCCTTAGAATCATAGAATTAACCAGGTTGGAAGAGACCTCCAACATCCTCCAGTCCAACCTAGCACCCAGCCCTGTCCAGTCAACCAGACCATGGCACAAAGTGCCTCATCCAGGCTTTTCTTGAACACCCCCAGGGACGGTGACTCCACCACCTCCCTGGGCAGCCCATTCCAATGCCAATCACTCTCTCTGTGAAGAACTTCCTCCTAACATCCAGCCTATACTTCCCCCGGCACAACTTGAGGCTGTGTCCCCTTGTTCCATTGCTGGTTGCCTGGCAGAAGAGTCCAACCCCTACCTGGCTACAGCCTCCCTTCAGGTGGTTGTAGACAGCAATGAGGTCACCCCTCAGCCTCCTCTTCTCCAGGCTAAATAACCCCAGCTCCCTCAGCCTCTCCTCACAGGGCTGTGTTCCAGGCCTCTCACCAGCCTTGTTGCCCTTCTCTGGACAATTTCCAGCACCTTAAGATCTCTTTCCTGCTTTGTCATTTATCCATGTTTTTGTAAGCTACTCGTAAAAAACAGTATGTTAAAAGTCTCCTGACTCCTTTTGCTGCTTTTCTCTCTACTCCTTCCACTTTCTCCACGTCTCTCCCATAACTCAATGCTCAGCAGCTGCTGTAGATCACCAACTGTTTCATGTGCCAGCCTGCCTAGAGCAACTCTAGCTTTCAGGGACTAGAGCACACCACATTCATATGTGCTTCTAACATTTCTTTGTAAGAATTATTAGAACCAATAAATAAAGACAGCAATACTGAGTAAGACAGCTCTAATTAGCAATAATGTTTGATGACTCCACCTAACAAATTAATGAAATTCAGTTTTGAACCAGACGCCTGCTTGCTCCTACTTTATCTACAGAAATCAATACTCATGAATGCACAAATGGTATCACAAAACTAGAGGGAAACAAAGAACAAGCAAGTAAAAACTTTCCAGAGGAAATATTCATTTACAACCATATGTCCTATATGTTAACTGACTAAGAGTTGTGAAGTGATAGTAGAGCAACTAAGCAGAGATAGCCTCTTCTTTAAAGGATACTATGTCTAGGACCTGTAACAACACTGTAACTATGTCTCTCCTGTCTATAGGTGTGCTGGTTTGAGACTAATTGAAATATTTTACTCAGAGAAATTAAATCCTTAGCTGTGAGGAAGAAAGAAGAAAAACAACAGCAACCTCTATCATCATTCTTCTGCTGAGAAACACAACCAGTCAAAATATAGGTGAGACACTCACTGCTCACACACTGCTCAGCTCTCACTTCTGGCTGCGCCTTCTTTCTGGCGGTCTGCTCTCTGTGTCTGACTCTGCCTTTAACACTCTAATCCACCTAACCCTTTTCCCTCTAAGCTCCTTGCCATCTTTTTTTTGACATCTCACCTCAGATCTCCAGATTTATCACGTGGGCTATACATGGGTTGATCTGATTATTTCTGAAGGGAGGGAAAGAGGGAGGGGGAAGGGGCTTTGGGTCGGGAGCCCTCCTGGGGACGCTGTTTCTGGGATGGGTATTATGTTTCTGTGCTACTTTTGATTTGCACATAACTGTATATGTTTGTGTGTATCTGCCTGTTGTGGCAGCAGGCTTGATAGAACAAACATGGGTGATCCATGCCCAGACGTATTCCTCTGCCCCCCCTCCTTCTGTGATGGGGGAGGCAAGTGTGGGAGGGGAGGCCAAAAGCCCTGGCCTCACCTAATATGGTGAAGCCTTGCAAAGTGCCATTCTGATTGGCTAATTGATGTCCAATGCCCCATTAGTCTTGGGTTGGATACTGATAAAAGAGATAAGCAGGTAGCAGAGGGCTGCTGCTGCCTCATCTGCATCCTGAATTTACCTGGAGCGCTTACCAGGAACAGACTCTAAATGTCTGCACGCGATCAGCCTGCACAGCCAGCGAGACGCTGTGCCAAGACTGCACATCCAAAAGTCTCCTGCCAAGACTAGAAGACTTAGAGAGACAAAGATCATCCAGAGGAGCCAGGAGACAAGGTCAGAGATTGTCTGCCTCCTTTCCCCACAAGTCTGGGAAGAATCAAGTCTCAGTGGCCAACAAGACAGAATTCTACATGCTTTGGGCATTGTTTGATTCTGCTGGAGAGGGTCCAGTGGAGGGCTATGAGGATGATTAGGAGACAGGAGGGCATGGCCTGATGAGGAGAGGCTGAGGGACCTGGGGCTGCTTAGTCTGGAGAAGAGAAGACCGAGAGGGGATTTGATAAATGTTTATAAGTATCTGAGGGCTGCCAGGAGTGGGGGACAGGCTCTGCTCACTGCTCCTGGGATAGGACAAGGAGCAATGGGTGTAAGTTGCAGCACAGGAGGTTCCACCTCAACACAAGGGGGAACTTCTTTACTGTAAGGGTCACAGAGGAACAGGCTCCCCAGGGAGGTCATGGAGTCTCCTTCTCTGGAGCCTTTCAAGGCCTGTCTGGATGTGTTCCTCTTTGATCTGTGTTAGATAGGATTGTCCTGCTCCGGCAGGGGGGGTTGGACTCGATGATCTCCTTGGGTCCTTTCCAACCCCTAACATCCTATGATGATCCTATGATCCTATTTATTCTTTGTGAGTAAATAGTTAAAAGCCTCTTCCAGTACCATATCTGCATTTGCCACTCTAAGAAGTAAGTGCTCTAAGTTTTGCCTGTGCCCTGAGTGTAGAAATTTCCAGCCTGGGAGTTTTTTGAATCTGTGAATGAGTTTTCTGGCGAGTTTTAATGCTAATAAACATTTTTCACAGTTATTAACAATCATTGCCTGGATATCAAAATAAATACAGGTTATTCATTTTGCATAATCCTTCACACTTGTATATTGTGCTAAGCTGTAAATATAGCTTCATTCTTTAATTTCCAGCTGTCTGAGTCTAGTCTGAACGATTTTCTTAAGTGTGGGGGCAGGTAACACCCAAAGCCAAACCATCACAACCTCATGCTTCTCCTAAGAACATTTCATATAGATTACAGTCATCTCTCCTCTGGTTTAATGGACTCTAATGTAACTCTCTTTAAGTTTACACAAGACACATACAAAACAAAGCTCTTTTTTCTCCATGCTCTTTTACATTCTGAAGCACAGATATATTGATATACCAAAGCTTCAGGAAAAAGACTGCCCTCTGGTTGCCATCATTTGGTCTGGGGTGGGTGAAAAAAGGGGAGAAATTACATATATATATATATATATTCAAATTTCTGGAGGCAAAGCTAAAGAAAAAAGTTTGAAGACAGAAGTTGTCACTATGAAACTCTGCAATGGTAGAAGCAACTGTAAGCAGTGGCATTTAATATGTGCCATAAAATCTATCCACTACAGCGTTCCCGGCTGAAGTGACAGGAAGAAGTGTTAATATGCTGAAGAAGCAAAGAGATCCAGTTGTGCATATTTGATTTTTAATGCAGAAGAAATAAGTATTTCCAACTTCTTGCTTAAACACCTCCTGCATTTTTGCTGGGGGCAAAATTGTGGGGCGGCGCTGTCACCGCGTTGCGCGCGGTGAAACTGAATCACTACATCACAGCATCTGCCACGGGAAAAACCTTGCTGCCACTTGCAACAAATTTAAACTGAAGTTACCACAGAGAATTGCCTTCTTTTCCATCAGAAAACTGAACAAAAGCACCAAGTGCACTGAAGAGTACACTTAGCGATTCCATCACTGTAATGGTGGAACTCTGTCTGACCCATTTGCCTGTTTAGGGTATATAGATTCATACAACGGTTTGGGTTGGAAGGGACATTAAAAATCATGTGCTAGAAAGTTTCCTCCTTCTCACCTTCTCTGCCTTCCTGCTACCTCATAGCAACATTAAAAGTTGTGCCATCCAGAGGGACCTGGACAGGCTGGAGAAGTGGGCACAAGCCAACCTCAAGAGGTTCAGCAAGACCAAGTGCAGGGTCCTGCATCTGGGTTGGGGCAATGCCAAGCACAAATCCAGGCTGGGCAGTAAGTGGCTGGAGAGCAACCCTGAGGAGAGGGACTTGGAGGTGCTGCTGGATGAGAAGCTCAACAGGAGCCAGCAGTGTACACTTGCAGCCCAGAAAGCCAACCAGAGCCTGGGCTGCATCAGGAGAAGTGTGGCCAGCAGGTAGAGGGAGGTGATTCTCCTCCTCTGCTGCGCTCTGCTGAGACCCCATCTGGAGTACTGCATCCAGTTCGGGAGTCCCTGGGACAAGAGGGATGTGGAGATGCTGGAGTGTGTCCAGAGAAGAGCCATGAGGATGCTCAGAGGGCGGCAGCAGCTCTGCTATCAGGACAGACTGAAAGAGTTGGGGCTGTGCAGTCTGGAGAAGAGAAGGCTCCCAGGTGACCTTCTTGTGGCCTTCCAGTATCTGAAGGGAGCCCACAAAAACGCTAGGGAAGGACGTTTTAGGCTCTTGAGGGAGCGAAAGGACTACAGGGAATGGAGCAAAGCTGGAGGTGGGGACGTTCATACTGGACGTGAAGAGGAAGTTGTTGAGCATGAGAGTGGTGAGAGCCTCACATGGGTTGCCCAGGGAGGTGGTTGAGGCCCCATGGCTGGAGGTGTTTAAGGTCAGGCTGGATGGGACTCTGGCCAGCCTGCTCTAGGGTAGAGTGTCCCTGCCCATGGCAGGGGGGTTGGAACTGGCTGATCCTTGTGGTCCCTTCCAAGCCTGACTGATTCTATATATTTAAAAAGCATGCACAGTAACAACCACTCCTGCAAAGCTGTAAAACATAGGTTCTGTTACCACACTCTGGCACTGGGTGCTTGCACAACACACTGGGCAGAGCACAACCTGATTACATGTTGCTTCCATACGGCTCAGTCCCTTTGCCCAGTACCAGAATCTCCTTTTCTGCAGCTTTTACCAATATCAACTGTAAGATGAACCAAGTGCTCCAAGAACTTCTGCCCAAGAATTGACTTGAAAATTCAATTTACAGTGGTTACAGAGTCAAAACAGCTACAACACTCCTCTGATTTGCAGAGGAAGTGACTTTTCATACGCTCTTGAGGGGTGATGCTAGAGGAAGCAGGCTAAGCGCACACATTCAAGACCACAGCTACCATCTTATTTAACTGTAAGATGAACCAAGTGCTCCAAGAACTTCTGCCCAAGAATTTACTTGAAAATGCAATTCACAGTGGTTACAGAGTCAAAACAGCTACAACACTCCTCTGATTTGCGGAGGAAGTGACTTTTCATACGCTCTTGAGGGGTGATGCTAGAGGAAGCAGGCTAAGCGCACACATTCAAGACCACAGCTACCATCTTATTTTACAGAAGAGCTCATGAGAGCCTTCCAAGGCAAAGCACCAGGACAAAGCTGTTATGCAACCAAATTCACACCCACAACCCTGAGGTTCAATTTTTTGTGGGTTTTTATTCCAGATATGGATCTAGAGATCCACACACACACATATTCAACAGCAGAAACATCCAAACCAAACTGCAATGACAAGCCTCTGCACAAGCAAGAAACAGGAGATAATAAAAGTTTCACCCACCTGGGATCTTTCTGAATGCTATCAATGGAAGGTGACCTAGCCAAGGTCCCTTCAGGTGGGATGGCTGGCCCAGATTTGCTGTATGGTGATTCAATAGAAGGACAATACTGCAGCTGTCGGTAGGGGTCTGCGTAATTGGAGGCTGGGCCGGCCGCATAGCTGGCCCTCTGGAAGGTCGCTGTTGCGTTCTGTGTGCCGTGTTGACTGCCTGTGCGCTGTAAGGGTACGGAGTCGACACCAGGGGAAGATGGGGCTACGACAGGAAAGTAGGGACAAAGTAAAAAATTGAGGACCTGTTCACAGAAATGGTTAACCAGGTCTAGGCAGAGGGAAAGGGGAAAAAAAAAAAACCAACCAACCAAACCACGCACATATAAAACAGGGGTTTAAAAAGAAGGGGGGTGAGGGGGGGGATAGAAAAATAAAACCAAGCAAAACAAAACAAAAAACAAACAACATTGTCATTTTCAAAACCATCAAAGCAAGTAATCATCAAATTAATTTCTAAATGACATGCCACTTCTGGACTAGAAGACCTCTGCAGCAGTGAAACAGATCATAGGAGTGCTTTTCACCCGGGGTTGTAACTGCCCTAACCAGAAATGAAAGAAGTGCAGGAGCCTCATGGGAGTATTCAGGCTAAGATTCACAACCACCACCAAGTGAGGTCTGAAGTATCACAGTCTCACAGTATCACCAAGTTTGGAAGAGCCCTCATAGATCATCAAGTCCAAGCCATTACCACAGAGCTCAAGGCTAGACCATGGCACCAAGTGCCACGTCCAATCCTGCCTTGAACAGCTCCAGGGATGGCGACTCCACCACCTCCCTGGGCAGCCCATTCCAGTAGCCAATGACTCTCTCACTGAAGAACTTTCTCCTCACCTCAAGCCTAAATTTCCCCTGGTGTAGCTTGAGGCTGTGTCCTCTTGTTCTGCTGCTGGCTGCCTGAGAGAAGAGAGCAACCTCCTCCTGGCCACAACCATCCCTCAGGTAGCTGTAGACAGCAATAAGGTCTGCCCTGAGCCTCCTCTTCTCCAGGCTAAACAATCCCAGCTCCCTCAGCCTCTCCTCGTAGGGCTGTGCTCGAGGCCTCTCCCCAGCCTCGTTGCCCTTCTCTGGACACGTTCAAGCATCTCAATGTCCCTCTTAAACTGGGGGGCCCAGAACTGGACACAGTACTCAAGGTGTGGTCTAACCAGTGCAGAGTACTGGTCTTTGACTGACTTCCACCCTTGTAAATCCACCAGCAGAAGGTGGGTCAAACCAGGCTCATGAGTCCAAATTGAGATGGACAGCTCCAAGGCAGAAGAAATAGCCACAGCCATGCTAAATTTGCAGTCTTGGTATGCATAAAGCAGGTAAAAGCTGACACCTGCTACCGAGAGGCACTGCATAGGCTTCATTAACCCATCTTCTGCATACTTCATCCTAAGTAAGACTTAGGGGATTGCTACTGCTAACTCAGTCTGAAAAAGAGCTAAGCACAAGGTGATCATGTAGATGTCTTAATGCGTGCCAGCAACGTCTGTGCTCACTCACCACAGCGCAAGATTAAAGCATTACCAGTTCTGAGCAGCTTAACCAATAGATTTAAACCGACTTAAAGCTTTTGTGACTCAAAAATCTTATTAATCTCTCTTGTAGGCCATTATCTTTCTGTTACAGCACTGTGTACTGGAGATCCAGTCTGCCTTATGATACTTATTAAACATGGAACATGTAAGAACTGAAGGCTAGTTAATGGCAAATGGATTATCCCTCTAAGGACCAGAAGACCACAACCCACAGCATCTCTGGCCTGGAAGCTAATACAAATTAAATGCTGGCTTTGCTCAGAAGGAAATTCAAACTGTTTCAAGTGGCACATGAACACATGATGGCTCCCATGTCCCAAGAAAACAAGAATACTTCTGCCAACAGGAGCATGCCCAGGTCCAGGACTATTGTTCTGGGTCTAACAATTCACATGCAAAAGTGTAGGCATAGCCAAGAGACAGGTTTTCATAAAGCATTTCCCAATCATTTGTCATTAACAAGCACATTTATTTTCTAAGGAAATAAGAGTTAATATATTATAGGTCCATGGAAGGAACTTCCAAGTATTTCATCTTAAAGAGCCAGAGTGAAATAGTGAGCTTTAAATACAGTGACAGCAGCTTGACCTGACCTAGCACTGTCAGCTACAATACCTGAGAAGTTTACATCTATACCAGATCTTTGCCTCACTTTTTATCAAGAACATAGACTCACAACAACAAATACAATCTTGTAACTTCTGAACAAACACAGATAAGTGGCCTCAAACCACTTATCCATTGCTCCATCACTAGGAGTGTTGGAGGCTAGGTTGGAGTGGCTTCTGAGGAAATTGATCTAGTGAAAGATGGTCTTGTCTTGGCAGGAAGGTTGGACTAAATTAACTTTAAAGGTCCTTTTCAAACCACTCAGTGATTCTACAATTACATTAATTTGCATACATAGCCATATCACAGCCACAATGCATCCAGATCTGGAGTCACCATTACAAGAGGGATGTGGAGATGCTGGAGCATTCCAGAGAAGGGCCATGAGGATGATCAGAGGGCTGCAGCAGCTCTGCTGTGCGGACAGACTGAAAGAGTTGGGGCTGTTGAGTCTGGAGAAGAGGAGGCTCCCAGGTGACCTTCTTGTGGCCTTCCAGTATCTGAAGGGGGCTACAAAAAAGCTGGGGAGGGACTTTTTAGGCTCTAAGGGAGTGACAGGACTGGGGGGAATGGAGCAAAGCTGGAGGTGGGGAGATTCAGAGTGGAGGTGAGGAGGAAGTTGTTGAGCATGAGAGTGGTGAGAGGCTGGAATGGGTTGCCAAGGGAGGTGGTTGAGGCCCCATGGCTGGAGGTGTTTAAGGCCAGGCTGGATGAGGCTGTG
>WAAF01003900.1:1518-28658 GCA_013400475.1 Tricholaema leucomelas | reverse complement strand
GGGCTACAGCAGCTCTGCTATGAGGACAGGATACAAGAGTTGGGGCTCTGCAGCCTGGAGAAGAGAAGGCTTTGAGGAGACCTTATAGTGGCCTTCCAGTATCTGAAGGGGGTGACAAGAAGGCTGTGGAGGGACTATTGACAAGGTCTTGTAATGACAGGAGGAGAAGCAATGGGTTTAAAGTGGCAGAGGGGAGATTGAAACTAAATGTTAGGAAAGGATTCTTTGCAGTGAGGGTGGTAAGACACTGGCACAGGTTGCCCAGGGAGGTTGTGGCTGCTCTCTCCCTGGAGGTGTTCAAGGCCAGGTGGGAGATGTCCCTGCCTATGGCAGGGGGTTGGAACTGGATGATGCTTGATGTCCCTTCCAACCTAACCCATTCTATGATCTTTTTGCACATATAGACAACTGCAGCTCTCAGGGGAGTGTCTGCAGGGTTGCTGTACATGCTGTTATTTTCGGACTGCCCTGTGCACACAGTAAGGGCTACTGTGAGATGCTCACTGTTGGCTTGCTCTTAGGAGAGGTTGGAGAAAACAGATTGCTGCAGGAATAGTCTGTTGGTGGGAGTGGATGTCTTAGCCTAAACCCCTGCTGATCATAAAGCTGTGCCTCATGACACTCTTCATAGTGACTTTGGAAGCAAATACTGCTTTATGCCCTTGAGTGTCCTGGATTGTTCTACAGCCCCTTGTGCTCCACTGCTCAGAATTCATGTATCTAATACCTCATTTTTGTCATGGAGTGTGATTGCCATGCGTGTCACACAAGATGCAGGGTGAGCTGGGTTGATTAGGGTCAGGGTCTCTATTAGCTAAGAAGCAGTTTGGGGCCGGAGGGCAATGCAGTCCTGGAAAGCAGCAGTGGTTTTGCTGCTGAGAGTTGCTGTGTATCAGGGATGGAGGTTTCCTATTTGGCTGCCCGCAGCGCCCCCTGCTGGCGAACTCTACAGGTGGCACTGGCAGTCACCCCTTCCAAAGTGAGCATCCCCACAGACATGCTGCTTCACTCTTCTGCAGCCGGCTGCGCTGCAAAGACGCTCCAACTCTTGTGTCAACAAGGCTATTTCCAGCTGCCTCTTTCTCCTTTGGTTGGTTGGGTTTGGGTTTTTTGGGTGGTTTTTGTTGGAGTTTTTGGTTGGTTGGTGTGACGGAGTACTGTGTGCAGTTCTGGAGCCCTCAACACAAGAAGGACATGGAACTGCTGGAGCCAGTCCAGAGGAGAGCCACGAAGATGCTCAGAGGGCTGCAGCAGCTCTGCTATGAGGACAGGCTGAGAGAGTTGGGGCTCTGCAGCCTGGAGAAGAGAAGGCTTCGAGGAGACCTTAGAGTGGCTTTGCAGTATCTGAAGGGAGCCTACAGGAAGGCTGGGGAGGGACTATTGACAAGGTCTGGTAATGTTAGGATGAGGGGGAATGGGTTTAAGCTGGAGGAGGGGAGATTTAGACTGGATGTTAGGAGGGAGTTCTTTACAGTGAGGGTGGTGAGACACTGGCACAGGTTGCCCAGGGAGGCTGTGGATGCTTCCTCCCTGGAGGTGTTTAAAGCCAGGCTGGATGAGGCCTTGAGCATCCTGCTCTAGTGGGAGGTGTCCCTGCCTATGGCAGGGGGTTGGAGCTGGATGATCCTTGAGTATCACCTAAACCATTCTATGATTCTATGGTCTGTGTATTACCCACCCCCTCCCCCAACTTTGGAAAATCACCAGACTAGGCTCAGGGGCTCTGGAAATTGAACAAAACTTTCTATTTACAGCTTAGCACAATATACAAGCAGGTATTTACAATCTATACAGTTATAGACAGGAATATACAAGTTTGAAAGGTAACACAGAAACACAACAGCCCTTCCAGAAACCTGAGTCCCCAGGAGGGGCTCCCAACCACCCTTCCACCTTCTCCCACCCTTCCCTGCCTTACCCCAGCCATTGCCTTGTGCCCAAGGAAAATTGGAGGGTCGGCCAGGGGGTTAGGAAGCAGGTGGATTAGTCACAGGGATGGCAGGTTAGGTTAGAGAGAGAGAGATGCAGCCCAAAGCCCAGACAGAGAGCATCTGAGTTATCTATATTTACATTCTTGTTCTTATACATCTCAGCAAGCCTATGAGTGAAGTAGACACCACCATTGTTTTTTCCTCTCACAGCCTGGTGAGAGTTCTCTCACAGCCTGGTGAGAGTTCTTCTCACCAAAACATTCAAACTAGCACAGTTGGTTGTGGTTTTGTTGGGTTTGTTGATTTTTTTTTGTGGCTTAGTTTGTTTGTTTTCCCCTGCTTGTGTGGTTTTGTAAAGCAGCTGTGAAAGCAGTTCTTTAATGAACATTCTTGAACAGAATCTGTTCTACCTGAAGGGAGGCTGTAGCCAGGTGGGGGTTGGTCTCTTCTCCCAGGCAACCAGCAACAGGACAAGGGGACACAGCCTCAAGTTGTGCTGGGGGAGGTCTAGGCTGGATGTTAGGAGGGAGTTGTTGGCAGAGAGAGTGATTGGCATTGGAATGGGCTGCCCAGGGAGCTGGTGGAGTCACCATCCCTGGAGGTGTTGAAGAAAAGCCTGGATGAGGCACTTAGTGCCATGGTCTGGTTGACTGGATAGGGCTGGGTGCTAGGTTGGAGTGGATGATCTTGGAGGTCTCTTCCAACCTGGTTGATTCTATTCTGTTCTAATCACTGAAGGCAGAACTATGAAGTTTGCTCTAATTGGGGGGAAAAAAAAGTTTATTAATCAGTTTATCTCTTTATTTTTAGCACCAGGTGTGCAAGATGATGGTGCCACAGAGGGGAGGATCAGAAAGTTAAGTGTTGGGCAGTATGACAACGACGTCCCTGGGCAGCCATTGTATAACAAGCTTGGATGGATGAAGTCTCCTGCTGCGGACCAGGCTGTAAATTCAGGATCACCGATTCTTGTGAGGAAGACCAAGGAGGTAAAGGATGAAGATTTTTTCAAGACATATTACTTGGAGCAGTGGCCAACAGGAGTAGCAAGTTCATGTTCAGTACCCAAGGAGCACAGGAAACAACTGGGCAGTTGCATTGTGGCAGTAAGAAAGCACCGTAGTTATCTCAGAGATGAAATTCAGTGTTTATGGATGTTCTGCTCCTGTTCTCTCTGCATGTTTTCGGTGTTCCAAGATCTCTCTGCTGGAAGAGTGGATCAGATGACAGAAACCATTCTGTGATCTGATGAAAAATGCCTTGCTGTGTTGTAGGCTTCAATGGGGATTTTCACACTGTCATTGTTCAAGGCCAGGTTGGACGAGGCCTTGAGCAACCTGTTCTAGTAGGAGGTGTCCCTGCCTCTGGTGGAGGGTTGGAACTGGATGATCTTTGAGGTCACTTTCAACCTAAAGCATTCTGTGATTTTGGTTTTTGTGCCCTTCCTAGATGGCTGTTGCACATTACCAAGATGAAATAGATGGGGAAGTCTTCTCTCCAGCAAAAAATGGAAATGAAACTGCCCTATCCACACCAGCTTTCCCCCTGTCACCAGAGACATCCTATGGTAAGGATATGTCTCTCTGTATTTATTAGTTTATTTTAAGAGCACTAGCCACATTTTAGCTTTTACTGAAGGAGAAGTTTACTTTTCATTCTCTTCCAGTGAAAACACCTCCCCTGTACCACCAGCGGATTCCCTCCAGCCAAAAGGTCAGCAGCCCAACTGAGCTGTACAGAACCAGTCCTGGTAAGATACCCTTACCTCTTACAGAACCTGAAACAGAACTCTTTGTGAAGGCAGCTAACACAGCAGTGGTTACTCTTTTATAGGCAGGAGATGTGTCTGGTTAATCCACATGTGTGCAAGTTGGAGCAGTAGAGTGTAGTGGTGCTAGTTTAGTGGTAAGCAACTGTGGTAAACTAGTGGTAAAAGTGGTAAATAACAAAGAACTTTTTAATCCTGTTAATTGCTGACAAGGAGTCCCATGTTCGTGGTCATTGTCCAAACTCAGTGTGGAGGAACTAGGCAAGTGTGTTATGGCAATGAGAGGAAATGCAGTTCAGTGTTTGAGGCTGTCTTGCTCTTGTTGTCTGTAAGTTTGTGTGTTTTCAATGTTGCATGGTCTTTCTGCTGATAGTTGATAACAGCAAAGTAGTGCTTTCAGGAGACCTGAGTTCCATGGGATTTCTCCTACATTTTGTCTCCATCTGAGGGAAGAGAGGAGATACCCATGTTGCTATTTTCTGGGGAGGTGAAGCTGGCAGTAGAGCTCGCAGTAGCTGTGCTCAAGCCTTGTTCTGCCGGTGGCAGGCCGCCGGGGAGGCCGAGAATCGATCGGGGTACTGACGAGGACTCAGTTAGCTGCCAGCAGCCTTATGGTCAGTGCAGTGCAGTACAGCTTTATTCAGGAAGTGCAACAGCTTCTATACCCCTTTAGCAGAGGTGTGCACAACTAGCTAAGGTTTACACATGTGGAAGGTACAGATTGGTTCAGAGTTATAAACAAGGTATGGATAGGTCAGTCAATCCCCTGGTGTCCACCCCATGGGATGGCAAGCTCAGCCCCCTGCAGGTGTGCCTGGGGTGCTCATGTTTACAGCTTACTGTCCTGGGCCCCAGGCAGCCCAAGGAGAGTTCACAGCATGAGCTCTGATGTTTACAGCTCATGCCTGCCTAGGGAGAGTGTTCTCCCACATTGTTCGAGTCTCTGTTCCTTGTGACTTCTAGTACATTCTCATAGAATCACAGAATCAGCCAGGTTGGAGGAGACCTCCAAGCTCATCCACTCCAACCTAGCACCCAGCCCTAGCCAATCAACCAGACCATGCCACTGCATGCCCCATCCAGGCTTTTCTTCAACACCTCCAGGCACAGCCTTGAGCAACCTGTTCTCATGGGAGGTGTCCCTGCCTATGGCAGGGGGTTTGAACTGGCTGATCCTTGAGGTCCCTTCCAACCTAAACCATTCTGTGATTCTATATTCAGGAGCTGCAGTGGCATCCACTCTTTATACAAGTGTAATGATAAAATTCTCTCTTCTTTGGTACATTATTTTTCTTGCAGACTGTGTGCCTTTTAAATTGGACAGATCTGATTCTGAAACTATTTGCTGAAGTGAAGGACACTGTCTTCCCTGAAGCCAGGCAAACCCCTACATAAAATGATGCTGTCTTAGCCCTAGAAATACTGCTTTTCTTTCTACATGAAACTCCTTTGTTAGGAAAGTCAGGCCAGTGGTGTTCTGTGTCTGTCTCCCTTTCCTTAGTGATGCTCTACCTCTTCTTTTTCCACACTCATTCCTTTGAAATGCCCTGCCTTTGGAATGGGCTGCCCAGGGAGGTGGTGGAGTCACCGTCCCTGGGGGTGTTCAGGAAAAGCCTGGATGAGGCACTTAGTGCCATGGTCTGGTTGACTGGATAGGGCTGGGTGCTAGGTTGGAGTGGATGAGCTTGGAGGTCTCTTCCAACCTGGTTGATTCTATTCTATTCTGTTCCAGTGCCTGCACCAGCTGGGATGAGCAGGATTCCTTTCCAGAGCCTTGCTCTTTCTCAGACAAGAGCAAGTTTCAGCTGGCTCTGCCTGTGGTCAGGCATGCAGTCCTTTTGTGTCAGTGCTGCTGCTCCAGTGATTGCTTGCTGCCATGATTTCATTGCTCTTTTCCTCACTTTGAATAGCTTGCAAGCAATACTGCGTCCAGGGAGTTCATTCTGATTTGAAAGACACCTTGTTTCTGAAGGCAAACTTGAGCAGTCTATAAATTAGCTAGTTTGGTAAGTAGCCTGTGAAAAGGCAGGCTCCAGATAGAGCCCAGATACAGCTGTCTGAGTAACACAATAGCCAGTTTATGTCCCACAGGAGAGTCCCACGCATCAGGGAAGGAACAGAAGCACTATTTGTAGGCCATTTTCAAGCTTATAAAGGCTTTCTTGTCTCAGGCCACATACAACTAATTGAAGTCTCTTTGTACATAGAAGTAACAAAACCAATAGCGAGCTCTCTGCCAGAGGACTGAACTCTGGCTAGCTACCCCTGCCACTCCATCCCTTCCAATGGGAGGAGGAGGTGCCCCTTCTTCAGCCCTGGCCAAAGCACAGACAGAGCTTTGCAGATGAAAACAGGCACTATGGTGCAGTAGAAGACCAGATCCCCCAGAAGGGATCTGTAAAACAAGGGGAGATTGTCTGCTCTATTTTATCCATGTACTGGAAAAGAGAGGACATGATGTCATGTTTTTCCATCTTTTCTGAGCAGCACAAATGAAGTTGTGCAGTTCAAGCAGTGCATACGGTGGAAGGATGGCACTGCTGCTGAGAGGAGGCATCTCAACCTCCTCAAGCATGTGTAAGGCTTTGTCTTTTCAGCCCCACCAGGGACTTGTGCCTAGGCACTGTACTCAGAGCTCACGTATGAAGTATTTTCTCCTTATGTTTATGTGAAGCCTCCTGTGTTCCAGGTTTGTATCCATTGCCTGTTGTCCTGCTGCTGTACACCACTGACAAGTCTGACTCCATTGTCCTGACACTTGCCCTTTAGATTTTTTTAAGTATTAATGAGATTCCCCTCTCAGCCTGGGACCTCTGCCACAGCATCAGTGGTGATGATGACTAATTGCCATCGGGGTTGGGTTTGATGCTGGTTTGTACCTATTTCATTCAATTGTTCTTTACCTCAACATCTCTCTTGAATTGAGGAGCCCAGAACTGGACACATGAGTGTATGAATGCATCTGGCCTGCATCAGCAGCAGTGTGACCAGCAGGACCCAGGCAAGTGACCGTCCTCCTGGGCTTGCCACTGCTGAGGCCACACCTTGAGTGCTTGGTTCAGTTTTGGGAGCTTTACTGCAAGGAAAACATTGAGGTGCTGGTGTGGCTTGACAGAAGCTGCTGAGGGGTCTGGAGAACAGGTCTGGGCAGCTGTTTAAAAAGTATTTTAGTTTTCAAAATTCTGCTGCCAACTCAGACACTTTCTTTGGGAGGGACTTTTTAGGCTCTCAGGCAGTGACAGGACTAGGGGGAAGGAAGCAAAGCTGGAGATGGGTAGGTTCAGGCTGGACATGAGGGGGAATTGTTCTTTACATCCCAGCTGGTTTAGTTTCTTTCCCAACCCATCAGTCTCTCTCCCTTATTCCCTTTCACTTCCCTTTGGGGAACAGAGGGGTCCATAGAGAGCATCTGTCACTGGCTAAATGGCCAGCCCAGGCCTGACCCTTGTCAGTCTCCAGAAGAGAACACCAAAGCGAGGGAGTGTTGGCCCTGATGGTCACAGCTCTGAATGCTTTACACTGTGATGTATCCTCCTCCCGCTTCCACCGCCCAGCACTGAGTTCAGCTCTGCAACCAGCAAAGTGAATATTGGGACTGCAGTGTAATGATGCTCTCTCTGGTCACTAAGGTCTTGACAGGACTGCAGTGTAATGATGCTCTCTCTGGTCACTAAGGTCTTGACAGGACTGCAGTGTAATGATGCTCTCTCTGGTCACTAAGGTCTTGACAGGACTGTAGTGTAATGATGCTCCCTCTGGTCACTAAGGTCTTGACAGGACTGCAGTGTAATGATGCTCTCTCTGGTCACTAAGGTCTTGACAGGACTGCAGTGTAATGATGCTCTCTCTGGTCACTAAGGTCTTGACTGCAGTGTAATGATGCTCTCTCTGGTCACTAAGGTCTTGACAGGACTGCAGTGTAATGATGCTCTCTCTGGTCACTAAGGTCTTGACAGGACTGTAGTGTAATGATGCTCCTTCTGGTCACTAAGGTATTAACAGGACTGCAGTGTAATGATGCTCCTTCTGGTCACTAAGGTCTTGACAGGCCTGTATGTTGTGCTGTTCAAGTCATGGACATCCACAAGTGTGATTGCCTTCTCTATATTCCACCAGCTGAGCCTCAATCTTAGACATTCACTAAATCATGTGTAGAAAGAGGAGGTGTCTTTTCCATGCAAATCTAAGAGACTATTCATATGTCACAGGAGAGGTCCAAGGTCACCTCCCTCTTGCATGACAATTAGCAAGGTTTGAACCAGGCTTTTCTTTAGAGATCTGAAAACTGTGATGCTTTTGAGCCAACTTTTCTTTTTCTGGCTTAGTTCATCCACATTATTATTGAATACAAGTTAGAATAATGGTAGAGGAGGAAAACTTGAATTCAAATCTGTGGCCTGATTGAAAGTCTTGAGGCTTTGAACTGCATTCAGCAATAATAATTAGTGTGCAGCCTCCCTCCTTCTTGTAGCCCTGGTCCAAAGTCATTTTCTCTTGAGAAAAAGCAGTAACATTATCTGTGATTTCCTTGTGTCTTTCTTTAGGGGAATTTTGTACTGGCTGTCCAAGAGAACTGACTGTACTTGGAATATGCATCCCAGAGCTGAAAAGATGATAGCATTTCCAACGGTGCTGAATGCAGCTTTTTGTTGTCTTCACTGGTGTTGATGAGAGCTCCTGATTTCTGATTTCTAAACTTCAGACAACAAAACTGAAAGTAAATCTGAAGTTCATAGAATCATAGAATGGATTAGGTTGGAAGGGACCTCAAAGACCACCCAGTTCCAACCCCCTGCCTTAGGCAGGGACACGTCCCACTAGAATAGGTAGATCAAAGCCTCATCCAACCTGGCCTTCAACACCTCCAGGGAGGTTGTGGAGCACAGAATCACCCAATGTGATCTTTGATCACATTGGGTGATTCTGTGCTCCACAACCTCCCTGGGAAACCTGTGCCAGTGTCTCACCACCCTCACTGCAAACAACCCTTTCCTAACATCTAGTTTGAATCTCCCCTCTGCCACTTTAAACCCATTCCTCCTTGTCCTGTCATTACAAGACCTTGTCACTAGTCCCTCCCCAGCCCTTCTGTAGGTCCCCTGTTGACTCTATGGGCTGCAAGTGAACACTGGTGGTTCATGTTGAGCTTCTCATCCACCAGCATCCCTAAGTCCTTTTCTTCAGGGCTGCTCTCCAGCCACTCACTGCCCAGCCTATATAGATGCTTGGGACTGCCCCAACCCAGACGCAGGATCTTGCACTTGGTCTTGTTGAACTTGATGAGGTTGGCTTGTGCCCGCCTCTGCAGCCTGTCCAGGTCCCTCTGGATGGATCCTTGCCCTCTAGCAAGTCGACTGTGCCACACAGCTTGGTACCATCTGCACACTTGCTGAGAGTGCACTCAATGCCACTGTGCATGCCACTGATTATCAAATTTCCCAGTGTGAGGCCTCTGCTGTATGTGACCTGTCACTTGATGACTGGGATTTGCCAGAGTAGTCACAGAATTGGCAGGGCTGGAAGGCACCTCAAAGATCATCCAGTTCCAACCCCCCTGCAGTGGGCAGGGACACCTCACACTAGATCAAGTTGTTCAGAGCCACATCCAGTCTGGCTTTAAAAACTCCCAGTGATGAGGTTTCCACCACTTGCCTGGGCAGCCTGTCTCACCACTCTCACAGTGAAGTGAAGAACTTCCTAACATCCAGTCTGAATCTCCCACTTCTAGTTTAGCTCCATTCCACTCCATTCCCTCACTACCTGACATTTGAAACCCTCCCTCCCCAGCTTTCCTATAGGCCCCCTTTAGATACTGGAAGGCCACAGTAAGGTCCCCCTGCTAGACAGATGTTTTAGCAGATCAGCCCATCAAGGGAGGTTCTCCTCCCCCTCTGCCCTGCTGAGACCTCATCTTGAATACTGTGTTCGGTTTTGGGCTCCTCAGTTTAGGAGGGACAGGGATCTGCTGGAGAGGGTCCAGCAGAGGGCTACAAGGATAATGAGGGGACTGGAGGGCAAGGCTGATGAGGAGAGGCTGATGGAGCTGGGGCTTTTTAGTCTGGGGAAGAGAAGACTTAGAGGGGATTTGATCAATGTTTATAAGTATCTGAGGGCTGCCAGGAGTGGGGGGACAGGCTCTGCTCACTGCTCCCTGGGATAGGACAAGGAGCAATGGGTGTAAGTTGCAGCACAAGAGGTTCTGCCTCCACACAAGGGGGAACTTCTTTACTGTGAGGGTCCCAGAGCACTGGCACAGGCTCCCCAGAGAGGTTGTGAGGTCTCCTTCTCTGGAGCCTTTCAAGGCCTGTCTGGATGTGTTCCTCTGTGATCTGTGTTACATAGGATTGTCCTGCTCCAACAGGGGGATTGGACTGGATGATCTCCTTGGGTCCCTTCCAACCCCTAACATCCTGTGAGCCTGTGATTTATGACACTTCTGGCTAAGATCTCCTATATATTTGCAATTGACCCCATGTTGGGAAAAAACATAGTAGGCTCTATGAACTAACACATGGACAAAGAAGCTAAAGAAGCTACAGTCCTTTGTTTTCTGACACAACTGTGTGACCATGTAGTCCGTAAGGGCTCTGTCAGGATGGCTGTCCACTCTTCTGGCAGTAGGGCTGGTTTGACTTGTGCATATCCAAGAGCTGGTTGCCTTTACCTTCATGGCTATGTTAAGTGGTAAACTGATTCTCAAGGTCGAAAGTTATGTACCAGTGAATCCATGGGCAAAGAAGCTCATTGGTTGAGATATCTGTGGAAGGATAATGAAGCTTACAGAGGAGAAAATAACATTCCCTTCCCCTTGATGTGCATCTGATCACTTTGAGTTTCCAGGCTCTTGGCTGTGTATGGCTTCCCACTGTAAAAGGACTTACTCCATCTCTGGCTTGTGGAGTGATATAAACTCTCATCAAGGCAAAGCATCTGCCTATTTAAGCTGAGTTTCCTGGCACAACTTTGAAATCTGTATTTCAGGAGTCTGTTTCATCTTTTTTACCTTTCCACTAGACTGGTCTCCAAGGGGTACACAAATCCTGCTTAGTCTGGAGAAAATTTGATGCTCCTTACTACTTTGGATCTATCTTGCAGTGTGGTGGTTCTGGTGAAACTGAGAATCTCGTGCATTTAACCTAGGAGAACTGTACACATGCCTTGCTCTGTTGACTAGATACCTGGCAGAGGATGGAAGACCTGATCCTTTTCTCTGTGGTATCATAGAATCATAGAATGGTTTAGGTTGGAAGGGACCTCAAGGATCATTCAACTACAACCCCCTGCCATAGGCAGGGACACATCCCACTAGAGCAGGTTGCTCAAGGCCTCAGCCATGAAACCTGTGCCTGCCACAGCCATGAAACCAATTCTGGCTGTGGAGACCTTCTTTCTCCTTTTGGGATGGTATCATCTCACAAACTGCGCTCACTGAAGCCCCACCAGTTCCTCACCTGAGACATCCAATTCCCCCCTTCCCTTCCTAACTCCTGCTTCTCTGCTTTTGTATATAATAGCATTTCAGCCTGGCTCTTTGTATCTCCTGGTTTACAGTTTCAGACTACTTTTTTGTTTGCTTCCCTGGAACTCATCTCTGCTGGTGGAAACGTTGTGCTTGTGACAGAAACACAATCAAAAGATGAGTTTTTGGGTGTCTTTTTCCTTTGTTATTAAAAGTGATCACATTGAAGAAGTTTCTTTGATGAACAGCCCTTAGTATAACCAAATCTAAATCTGTTAGAAAGCTCCATGTAAAATTATCTCTTAAACCAGGAGTGAATTTGATAAAAATCAATTGTATTAATGATACACAGATATAGGCTGGGTGGTGAATGGCTGAGAGCAGCCCTGAGGAGAAGGTCCTGGGGGTCTGGGTTGATGAAAAGCTCAACATGAGCCTGCAGTGTGCACATGCAGCCCAGACAGCAACCCTGTGCTGGGCTGCAGCAAGAGCAGTGTGGGCAGCAGGGCAAGGGAGGGGATTCTGCCCCTTTACTCTGCTCTCCTCAGACCCCACCTGGAGTACTGTGTGCAGTTCTGGAGCCCCCAACACAAGCAGGACATGGAACTGCTGGAGCCAGTCCAGAGGAGAGCCACGAAGATGATCAGAGGGCTGCAGCAGCTCTGCTATGAGGACAGGCTGAGAGAGTTGGGGCTCTGCAGCCTGGAGAAGAGAAGGCTTCGAGGAGACCTTAGAGTGGCTTTGCAGTATCTGAAGGGAGCCTACAGGAAGGCTGGGGAGGGACTATTGACAAGGTCTGGTAATGTCAGGACAAGGGGGAATGGGTTTAAGCTGGAAGAGGGGAGATTTAGACTGGATGTTAGGAGGAAGTTCTTTACAGTGAGGGTGGTGAGACACTGGCACAGGTTGCCCAGGGAGGTTGTGGATGCTTCCTCCCTGTGGGTGTTCAAGGCCAGGCTATATGAGGCCTTGATCAACCTGCTCTAGTGGGAGGTGTCCCTGCCTATGGCAGGGGGTTGGAGCTGGATGATCCTTGAGGTCCCTTCCAACCTAAACCATTCTATGATTCTATGATTTTATGATTTTAATTTCCTAGTTTCTACCTGTGTTACATTCATACATTACTTTGGAAATGAGTGCTTTTCTTACTGAAGTTTTGATTGAACAAGTGTAAATAGCTGAACAGGCATTTTCCAGGAGTTGAAAATCAGAAAGGGAATGGGATAGCCAAAAGTTTCCTATGATTCTGGGGCTTTTCATGCAAAGCCAGGGATGCTTTCTGGGGAGAGCAGTTTTCTGCTATAATTGTTGCTTATAGAAGTTTGAAAAGTGTTTGACTCTGCTTTTATCTCTGCTGGGAAGCACTGAAAACGTAGATAAGGTGTAGTTGGATATAGTATTGAGAGCTGCCTGGCAGAAAGGGATCTGGGGATTGTAATAGGCAGCTGAATGTGAGCCAGCAGTGTGCCCAGGTGGCCAAGAAGGCCAATGGCATCCTGGCTTGGATTAAAAATGCTGTGGCCAGCAGGAGCAGGGAGGTGATTGTCCCCTTGGACTCAGTTTTGGTGAGGCCACATCTCGAGTGCTGTGTTCAGTTTTGGGCACCACAATACAAGCGAGATGTGGAGGTGCTGGAGCGGGTCCAGAGGAGGGCAACAAAGCTGGGGAAGGGCCTGGAGAGTAAATCTTATGGGGAGCAACTGAGGCAGCTGGGGATGGTTAGTGTGAGGAAGATGAGGCTGAGGGGAGACTTCATTGCTGTCTACAGCTGCTGCTGGTCCCTTCTCACAGGCAATTGGAGACGGAACAAGGGGGAATGGCCTCAGGCTGAATCTGGAGAAGTTTAGATTGGACATTATGAAAAAGTTTTTCATGGTGAGAATGGTCAGGGACTGGAATGAGCTGCCCAAGGAGGTGGTGGAGTCACCCACCCTGGATGTGCTTAGGGCTGTGGTTTAAGGTGACTCACTCCCATAGAGCAGGGTTCTAGGTTGGACTTGGTGATCCTGAGGGGCTTTGCCAACCTGCATGTGTCTGTGCTTCTGTGGTGGTAGATTAATTGAATCGGATGGCAGTTCTGGACTGACGTGTGAAGAACCTGTTCTGCCCCGTGGCAAGGTCTGTCCCTCATTTTTTAGAATAGAATAGAATCAACCAGGTTGGAAGAGACCTCCAAAATTATCCAGTCCAACCTAGCACCCAGCCCTAGCCAATCAACCAGACCATGGCACTAAGTGCCTCATCCAGGCTTTTCTTGAACACCCCCAGGGACGGTGACTCCACCAGCTCCCTGGGCAGCCCATTCCAATGCCAATCACTCTCTCTGTGAAGAACTTCCTCCTAACATCCAGCCTATACTTCCCTCGGCACAACTTGAGGCTGTGTCCCCTTGTCCTGTTGCTGGTTGCCTGGGAGAAGAGACCAACCCCACCTGGCTACAACCTCCCTTCAGGTAGTTGTAGACAGCAATGAGGTCTGCCCTGAGCCTCCTCNAGAATAGAATAGAATAGAATAGAATAGAATAGAATAGAATAGAATAGAATAGAATAGAATCAGTCAGGTTGCCTGTGTGGTGCCTATTACAACTGTATCCTCCTGATATTTGTTTCCTGGGTGCAGCCATTGTGTAATTATTTAACAGGAGTGGCTGCTATGAAGAAGAGGAGTGGTGAATACTCTTGTCAAGTTTTATTTTCCTGTCTTCTGTGGAAGGAAACAAAATTGTGATTAGTTTACCAGTGCTGATCTCTCTCATCAAGCTGATCTGTCTATTTTGAAGCTACCGAAAGGATTGAGTCCAGAGGTTCAAAATGGGTTGCCAGTAGAAATTTGCAAGCAATTGAGTAATTCCCCACAGGAAAGCTTTAAATGGTCACATTTGTTGCTGTAGGTATGGTAGTAGTTTCCTATATAGCCATCCTTACAGAGAATCCGGTGCCCTGGGACACTGAGAAACAATCTGAGGAGGAAATGTGCTGCCCGTTGTGGTGCTGCAGCATTCCCGCTGCTCTTCCTGCCCCGTCAATGGAACCTGCTCTGAACAATGATGGGGAGATGGCGATGCAGCCCCGGAGGGGTCGGGCACGGTGGTTTGTGATGGAAGTGAGTCAGGCTTTGTTCAGAGCTCTGGCTGCTAAATTTATCAGAGAGTGCGGGGCCAGTTTGGCACTGCAGGGCAGCTGGGCCGTGGGCCACGTGAAGAAGCACTCATCTGTTGGTTCTCGTCTGTGCGTCCTGCGGCTGAGAGAAACAAAGCTGTGAGCCGTGCTGAGAGATCCGGGCAGCCGATTTAAAATCCACACAGCCCCGGAACAACAAGGCAACACCATCAAACCTCCAGCCGAGCAAAGCCCGCGGCGGGTGGTGTGCGGGGAGGCTGAGAACGGGAGCTGGGCCCCGCGGTGCTGCGCGGAGCCGAGCGGAGGATGCGGGGGGCGGCGGGGCCGGGCCGGGGGCGGGAATGCGCTCCGCCTGAGGTGGAGTCAGCAGAGAGGGGAACTGGAGGGCTGGCTGAGGAGCGAGCCCGGCGGCGCTCGGGGTATGGTTTCCTGCCTGGCTGGAGCGGGCTGCGGCTGCACCGAGATCGGCGGCCCGAGCTTCTTCACCGGCGGGCAGCGGGAGCCTCTTGCCTGTGAGGCTGCGAGCCGCGGGGCAGAGCGGATGGTGTCAGAGCTGGGACATAGCTTTCGCGAAGCCCCTGCCCGCAGTGCCAGCGGGCCCAGCGGCCGGGCTGCCCTGACGGCGGGCAGCATGCGGTGCGACGGGCTCGGCGTGACGGGACGGAGGCTCGGCTCGGGCGGCGCTCCGTGAGAGAGCTCTGCCCTCATGGCTTCCACAGGTACGTGCTTGGCTTCCTGCTCTCACTTTCTTCTCTGTGTGTGCGTGTGTGTGTTCCCCTCGGCCTGGAAACTCGTTTTCTGTTGGGTTTGTGTCTCGCTGGCCTTCTTCCCTGAAGCGATCCGGAGCGGGAAGGGCTGGCGGCACAAACCCGCGCGTAGAACCGGCGTACAACCCGCACACAGAACCGGCATACAACCCGCTACTGGCGACGAGGTGTCGGAGCTGGCCGCAGCCGGGCGGGCAGGATGGGCGGAGGGAGCTGAAGAGCGTACGGGTGCGCCCGGGTCGGTCGCAGGCTCCTTGAGGAGAAGCAGCAGGGGAAGAGTTACGCCTCGTGTAGCAACGCCTGGAGTCCGCTGGGCCGCTGACAAGCTCTGCAGACAAGTTCTGTCAGTATGAGCTGGATTGCTGAGGGATCAGCCGCTCATGAGCTTTGTGAGGTGTTTTTTTCTGATGAGGAGGACTTGAAATATTTTGTGCATGGTGGTGGGGGAGCTTTTTCTTGTTGTTTTGTTTGGTTTGGTTTGGGGTTTTGTTGTCATTTGGTGGGTTTGGTTGTGGGTTTGTTAGGTGGTTGTGGTTTTTTGATAGATGTTCCAGGAACAGGGTTATTTTCTATAATTGCTGACTTCGTGCAAAAATTGTCTCCAGGCTGATTGCTTTTCCCTGCCCGTGTGTTCCTAGTAAGGTTAGGGCAGTATTTGGTTTCCCTTCAAAAGCATGAAAAAGAAGCTGGCTTTGTAAACAGAAGGCTGTTCAGAACGAGGACTATCTCCTAGTTTTCCTATTCTGTTGCTTAATGAGAAAAGCAGTCTATCGTGGCAGTAGCACATGCAGAAGGGTTCTTCAGCCAATACGAGTGAGATATTCTTGCTTTCTTATTCCAGATCTGACTTTTCCATCCAAATACAGGCTCAGAGCAGCAGGCTCTGTGTGGTGTGATGGACAGGACGCACTAGAATGCTTTAAACATCCTGATTCTTAGGGCTTTAATGCAAACAGCTTTTCACGGTATCACCAAGGTTGGAAGAGACCTCCTAGATCATCAAGTCCAAGCCGTTACCACAGAGCTCAAGGCTAGACCATGGCACCAAGTGCCACGTCCAATCCTGCCTTGAACAGCTCCAGGGACGGCGACTCCACCACCTCCCTGGGCAGCCCATTCCAGGCTTTTTCTTTCAAGTCAGTAGCAGCAGATACTTGTGTTAAGGACTGCATCCCTAGAAGGAGAGTTACTGAATCACAGTTTTTAGGGGACAGACTTAGTCCACTTGCCAGTCTTCTGTGTGATACTGAGCAACACTAACATTAAACTGTGATGAGTTTGGTTTTACCGGTTTTAATTCCAGATTGCTAAAATCAGCTTCAGAAAAGTCAGTTCCTTTTCTGGTTTTAAAATGAAGATGGTTTAAATGTGCCCTTCAGACCTAAAAGGCAGCTCTTGCTTTTGGTGTTAAGGCTGCAGGGAGCTGGGTTGAGCCATTTGTTCTGTAGAGCAGTGACTCCAGCAATGTGAACAGGTTGAAAGAGGATCACACTAAGGAATTTTCCTGATGGTAGAAGAATGGGACCAAGATCAGACTTTCAGTAGATGGTCAGAACATCAGTTTGATTGCTTCCATTCAAATCCTGCTAGGTAAATATTCCTTAGATTGGGATAACTGCATGCTTGGACCTCTCTGGTTCTTGCTGGCTCCAGGGAACTGGACTAAGACAGGAAAAGAGGAAGCTTAAACTCCCGCTTTTCCCCTTCCTTGCCTTAGGAAGAGTAGGTAAGATCATACTATGAAATGGAAAATTTCACAGGTGAGGCTTGGTGCTTGCTTTCCAGGAACACCAGTAAGTCAGGCCCTTTATTCTCTCAGTGTTTGCTCCAGTTTGCTCTCTCCATCTCCCCCCCTTGCCACCTTTTGTGTACTGACTTTGGAACGGATCTATCTGTAGGCACAAATTGGATTCTTCGGTCGGGCACAGGCTCCCCAGACCTGCACCTTCCACATTTCAAGCAATTTTAACAGCTAATCAGAGCAGAGGGCAGACATACTACTGTTTTCTTGGAAAGTGCTTGGTCTCCCAGGGCATTTTGCCTGAAAAAACATTGCTGTTCATTTTGAAGGGACCAGATTGTGCGCTTCTGATCTCCAGTGGCTTTTTTCTCCTCTAAAACTATTGCATTTCACTTCTACAGTTTGATGAAAAGTGTCCTGTTCAGCAGGGTGAATATCTGAAATTTCATTATGAAGTAAGCTCTGATGAGAACAGAATTGCCTGTCTCTACCTGTCTCTAAAGCCACTGGACCAATTTGCTGTGAAAATTGGTGCAGATGCCTTAATAATCATATCCTGATTGTTTCATTGGATTTGGTTTTGTTCAGCATTGAATGATCTGTCCTTAAAAGCAGAATAGTAGTGCTGTTGTTTGTGCATTATGGTCTGACTGTGTCTCTCTCCTCAAGAATGTTTTCCTAAATGTCACATTTTATGTTTGCCTGTGACCCGGATGGCTTGAGGAGATGCCTCCACAGCTGATTTGCATTCCTAAGACAGCAAAGCTATGCTTAAAGTCAATAGCAGAGCATCTGCTAGGTCTTTTTAAAATACATGAGAGGACATGTGCAACTGATTGCTTTAGTCCCCAGGGAAGTGAGGGGGTTTATTTGGTTCTCTTTTTTTTCTGGTAGAGTTTGGGAAGAATAAAATTAGGGTAAGAAAGTCCTTCAGAAAGGCTTGATAAGAATCTTACTGCTTTGAAGGTGCTGTATTTCAGGTTTCGTTCACTAAATGAGAGTTAATGTGTGCTTGGGTATTTTTGAGTGAATGTGTGCTGCCAGGTGTCTGTGAATGGGTGTGAGGGTCTCTCAATGGGATGGCTGTTTCCGAAGTAGAAGAGAAGCAGGACTGTAAGGTCTTCCGGGCAGGGCCTGTGAATGGTGGGAAGTGAGGTCTGCTGTATCATCCTTTTGATATTTAACTCTGTGCAGCCAGGAGCAGAGAGTACATGCAGTTCATTCCCTGATCCTAGAGTTGCCTGGAGATAAGCTGACCCCTGGCTCAGCTTCAGAGGCTGTGTTTGTTACTGGCAGGAGCCTCTCTGGGCCCTTAGGGGAGCTGGAAGTTGCTGGGACACAGGAATGAACCAGCGTGCACCCTCTCTTGTCATACAGCTTGCCAGCAGGCCAGGCTGTCCTGTGGAAGTGGCAAAGTGCCAGCCTTGCTCAGCCATTGCTTGCTGGGGAGAGTTGCTGCTGTGCCAAGGGTATTTCCTCAAGGGGCAACAGGGGCAGGTTACAGCCCTTTTTTAAGCATAAGGCAAGAACAGGTTTGAGTTTTTTAATTCTAAATAGGTGTGAAACATTCCCCAAACAGGGTGAACACTTTCTAAACCTGTGCAACAGATACTGGCACGAAGTTAGAAGCATTCAGTACTGCGGTGTCACTTATCTTTAATTGTTAGCAGTTCGGGTTCTAACTGTTGAGTGTCTTCTTTTCTGCCACCAAAGAAGTGTTGCTGAGAAACACTTTACAGCCTCTCCAGATTTGCTGCTTTATTTCCCGTGTTGTCAGCCACCACATGGCTGTGTTTGCTGTAAGAGCCAAACATGGTAATACATCCATCACTAAGATCTTTCTCAGGATGTGTTATAAAATTTCTTAGTGATGAGATATGCAACTGAAAAAAAAACTTTTGGAAATGATTGTGTTAAATTCTTCTACATGAGGAAATTAATGGTACCATGGGAAGAGGAATGACATTTGGGAAGCCCCTCTAGGGGGTGTATAGTTCAAACTGTTACTCAGAACAGGACCTTCACAAGTATTGGATTCTGTTTAGTCTGAGTCAGGAAAACCCTTCCTGATGGAGATTCCACCTCAACGCTGGTTAACCTCTTGGCCCGCTGTGATGGTTTGGGTGTTCCCTGCCCCCACACACTTTGGAAATCACCCAGACTAGACTCAGCCAGCTCTGGAAATTGAATGAAGCTTATACTTACAGCTTAGCTCAATATACAAGCAGATAGTTACAGTATATACAGTTATAGACAGAAATATACAAGGTAAAAGGTAATACAGACACACAACAGCCCTCCCAGAAACCTGAGTCCACAGGAGCGGCTCCAAACCGTCCTTTCACCTTCCCCCTACCCCTCTCAACCTTATTGCAGTCCCAAGGAATAATGGAGGTTCGGCCAGGGGGTTAGGAAGCAAAGTGGATTAAAGAAACAGCAGAGAGGCTAGAGAGAGAGAATGCAGCTCAGCCAGTTCCCCAGTAGAAGAGGAGAATGCCTTATCTATGTTTTGATTCTTATTTTTATACCTCTCAGCAAGCCTATGAGGGAAGTAGACATCACCATTGTTATCCTTCCACAGCCTGTAATCTAGTTCTTCTCACCAAAACAGTCTAGCTAGCTTCAAACCAGCTCCTTTTGGTTTCATAGAATTGTTTAATTTGGGCTGAAAAAGCCCTTTAAGATCATCGAGTCCAACTGTTCCCTAACTACCAAGTGTGATGCTGAACCATGCCTGGTGGCATCTGATTCCTATGAGACTTTCCCAAAATGTATTTTTTTCCTGTCACTGCTGAGAAGAATTTGGCTCTGTTGTTTCTTCTGGTAGAGAAAAGACCCTCTTCTAACAGTTTTTTAGATTATCCACCCAGTTGCTTTCCTTCTCTAGTCTAAACTATCTCTGTTCCATCATCCTGTCGTTATGGGTTGTGTGAACAAAGCCCCATGTCGTCTTGGTAGCCTTCCACTGGATCTCTTCCAGTTTCTCATGTTCCTGAATGAGTGCCTTAAAACTTTGTTTAGTATTCCAGGTGAAGCTTTCCAAACATCAAATAGGGAGGGGTAATAACCAACTTTCTTTGATCTTCTGGCTGCGTTCCCCCTGCTGTAGCTCATTATGCCTTTTTTAGGAGGAGGGCAAAGCAAAGACTCAGCCTGATAACCACTGCAGCTCCTGATCCTTTTCAGCAGAGCTAATTCCCAGTTGGATTCCAGCCTGTGTTGTTGCAAGGTCTTGTTCTGCTTGTTCACTGTGTTTTTGTGAAGTTGAAAGAAGAATATAGTAAGTGTCAAAGACTAAAGTTTCATTAAAGCCAACAGTCTGAAGACTGACTGGAAGCAAGGAAGCTTGAGCATTGTCTCGGTCTCTCTTACTAATTTTGGAACCTTAGCCTTTGGAAAAGCATGAGAGGAAGTGAAAAGAAGTACCTGACAGTGCTAGTGGATATGTAAAGGAGCCACTTAGTAAAGTACTACAGGTGGGGGTCTCACCAGAGCAGAGGAACAGAACCACCTCTCTTCTCCTGCTAGTCACACTTCTTTTGATGCAGCCCATGACAAAGTTGCTTTCTGGGCTGCCAGCGCACATTGTTGATGAGGTTTTGCATCAACCAACACCTCCAAGTCCTTCTCCTCAAGACTGCTCTTGAGCTATTCCTCACCCAGCCTGGATGCTTGGGGTTGTGCTTGGCATTGGCCCAACACAAGTGTAGGACCTTGCACTTGGCCTTGTTGAACTTTGAGGTTGTTATGGGCCCACCTCTCAAGCCTGTCCAAGTCCCTCTGGATGGCATCTCTTCCCTCCAGTGTGTCAACTGCACTACACAGCTTGGTGCCACTTGCAGACGTGCTGAGGATGCCTCAATCCCATTGTTCATGTTGCTGACAAAGATTTTAAACAGCACAGGTCCCAGTACTGACCCCTAGGGGATGCCACTTATCATTGGTCTCCATCTGGACACTGAGCTGCTGATTGTGGCCATCCAGACAGTTCCTTGTCCAGTGAATGGTCCACCCCTAAAGTCCCTGCTTTTCCCATTTGGTGACCAAGATCTCATGCAGGACAGGGTCAAAGGCTTTACACAAGTCCAGGTAGATGACATCAGTTGCTCTTCCCTGTCCTCTGATGCTGCAACTCTTATCATAAAAGACCACCAGGCATGATTTGCCCTTGGTGAAGCCATGTTGGTTACCACCAATCACCTCTTAATCTTCCATGTGCCTTAGCAAGGCCTGCAGGAGGATCTGCTCTGTGATCTTGGCAGCCACCAGATGAGACTGACTAGTCTGTAGTTTCTGGTCTGAAGATGGGAGTTATGCTTCCCCTTCCCCAGTTAGCAGGGACTTCACCAGGCTGCCATGACCTTTAAAGTATGATCAACAGTGGTTTTGGCATCTTTGTCCACCAGTTTCTTCAGGACTCGTGGGTGGATCTTGTCAGGCCCCATGGACTTGTGCACATTCACATTCTTTAGATGGTCTTGAACCTGCTCACTTACACTGAGCAGATCTTCCTTTTCCCACTCCTCACCTTTGTCTTTCGGAGCTTGGGTGGTGCAGCTGGAACCCTTGCTGGTGAAGATGAAGGCAAAGCAGTTGTTGAGCACCTCAGCCATCTTGCTATCCTTTATGACCAGATTTCCATTTGGCTTTCAAAGAGGCCTCACATCTTCCTGGCTGCCTTTTTGTCACTGATGTTCTTGTTCCCTTGTATGTCCCTCACCAAGGTTACTTCTGTCTGTATTTTTGATTTCCTAACCTGATTCCTGACTGCTCAGACAACCACTCTGTAGTCCTCCCATGTGGCCTGTTCTTGCTTCCATTGCTTACAGACTGTCCTTTTGTGCCCAAATAAGCCCAAGAGCATCTTGTTCATCCATGTTTCCCTCCTGGAACTCTTGCCTGCCTTCTTCCTTTTTGAGATGCACTGCTCTTGGGCTTGGAGGGGATGATCCTTGAGCATTTACCAGCTATCTTAGGCCCCACCTCCCCCTCAGGGCTTTATCCCATGGCACTGCCAAGCAGATCCCTGAGGAGGATGAAGTCTGCTCTCTTGAAGTCCAGAGTAGCAAGCTTTATTTGCACTTGCTTTGTTGCCTTGAGGGTCTTTATCATTTCATTAAGGCTGCTCTTAAGTTTCACATTGCTCACCAACCCCTCCTTGTTCTTCTGCAAGAAAGTCAGGTGAATGGTGGAGTAACTTGCTGAGTAATAAACTAATACTGGAAAAGAGAAGTGACTCTTTTTTGTCTCTTGATCTCCTGGATAAAACAAAATCATAGCAGCACAAGCTGTTGTCGTAGAAACTCTTACAGCTGACCTAGATGCAGAGAGGGATGAACAGCTCAGCTCCACGGTGGAGTTTACTTTGGCAGTGCTGTACACTCCAGGTGGCAGTTGGAGCCAGCTGAATGCCGAGCTGCAAAGAGCTGTGGAGTTTTTGGTGGATACTGAGTGATTTTAAGTGTTTTTTAAAGGGAAGAAGTTGTCAAGAATGCTTCTCTGGTAGGACAAGTCCAAGGTGAGCCATAGGAGAATGAGAAATACAGAGTCCTTAGTAGAATGCAGCCATCCAAGCCATCAACAAAATGACTTCTGCTGTGCAGAGAAGATAGCAGTCTTCCACCGCATTCCCTTCACTTCTGCCCTTGTTAGATGAGTTTGTCAGGGAGTCTGTCTAAAGGAGTGGGTGCCTCAGCTGTTCAAGTGAGAGGTGGAAGCAGAGGTATGTGCTAGTTTGAAGCTAGCTAGAATGTTTTGGTGAGAAGAACTAGATCATAGGCTATGAAATGAAAACAATGGTGAGGTCTACTTTGCTCACAGTCTTGCTGAGATGTGTAGAAAAGAAAAGCAGAACAGAGATAAGGTCACTTAGATCTTGCTCACTTCGCTCTGGGCTTTGCTCTGGGCTCTTTGCCTGCTGGGGAGCTGGGGCTGCTGGCTGAACTCCATCTTGCTTTCTAACCTCACCCTGCATTTGCTTTTGGCTGATTCACCTTGCTTCTTAACCCCCCCGTGGCTGAGCCTCCATTCGTCCTTGGGACTGGGGTAAGGTTGAGAGGGGTAGGGGGTAGGTGAAGGGGTGGTTGAGAGCCCCTCCTGGGGACTCAGGTTTCTGGGAGGGCTGTTGTGTTTCTGTATTACCTTTTACCTTGTATATATCTATATATAACTGTATATACTGTAACTATCTGCTTGTAAATTGTGCTAGCTGTAAATATAAGCTTCATTCAAATTTCCAGAGCTGGCTGAGTCTAGTCTGGGTGATTTCCAAAGTGTGGGGGGGGAAGGGGACACCCAAACCATCACAGGGTACCAGCACAAATGACAGTGTGCATACAAGGGACATTTCACAGCCACACCTGATGTGGTTTATTGCAAGTCTTCTGTGAGGCTGTTTTTTTTCTCATTGACAAAGCCACCAAAGGGTGAATCAAGAAACAGACTGAAAGTTAGAAGTATTGCACAGAGCTTTTTATCCTTCTTCTGCTGCGTGGGGTTGTCCATGGCTTGCTTCTAGAGCAGTATGCTCCTCTGTGTCCATTCAGCTTTTAGACTGGCCTGAGACAGTCTGAGGGTGGTCAGCTCTGGGATTTGGGTGTGGAACACAGACTTAGACCTCACCTTCCTCAAAAGATGTAGCTGAGGACCTTGACTGAAGTTTTCATGCTCGTACAATGTAGATTAGTTACCACACTCTTATAAAAAGGGACTGGGGAACAGAGAGGAAGCTCCTAGAACACAAGGTATGATAGTGCAGTGACTGCTTCTTTCACTTCCCTGCCATTGCTGGACCATCTCCAAAGATGTGAGATGGTTTTGCCCTTCAGGTGCTACAAGAAAGAGGAAAAGGAACTGTAGGAGGCACTTAGTGCCATGGTCTAGTTGATTGGCTAGGGCTGGGTGCTAGGTTGGCCTGGATGATCTTGGAGGTCTCTTCCAACCTGCTTGATTCTGTGATTTTTAGATCTCTTTTATCTGGATTGTGGAGTGGGTTGAGCCACTCTGAGATTTTTGTATGGATTTTTTTTCTTCAGGATTCTTTTTCTTTTTTTGTTTTAACAGATGTAGTAGATTAATGTACAACTGAAGTGTGCCATTTTTATGTAGCTGTGTCCCAGGCACATCCAGGAGTTCCTGCTTACAACTGAAAGAAGCTTGCAGCTTTTGCAAGTAGTTGGCCCTTTGCTGCCAAGTGGGAGAGAAGGAAGGGATATTTTTCTGCCTTTCATGTGAACACCACAGTGTTTGTTTTCCCCCTCAATGTCACTTGTCAGCAGTGTATGATGCAGGTTTCAGTTCCTCAATTCGCTTCTGCCTGTAAAGGTGATAATCAGCGATAGTAAATACAGGTATGCAAGCCTGGCTCAGGTGCATGAAGAGACATGAAGAGGAAGGATCCTGATTTTTGTCACATCTCTTCTTCAACTAGAGAGCTGTGTTTTGACATTGTCAGTGTTCTCGTAAGTATAATGGTGTAGACTTTGTAGGGCCTGCAAGCAAGAGGCACCAATGCTCTGCAGCAAACGAGCCAGTGGAGTTCGTACCATGCATATACAGGGACCCTGTAGAAGCTCTGAGCCTGACCGTAGGTAATGATTCCATGAGCTAAAGGGTTAACAGCTAATCCTAATGTGTGGACTCTGCTTCAGACAATGGAGAGGACATAGCTGAAATATTCAGCAAGCTTAGTTTTGATTGGAATATAAACAAAACTGCTTTCATGGGAAGTGCCTTTCAGCCTTGTTTCTAGCCAGGGCAGAGTTTCAGAGAGTTGATGGTCTCTCTGCATGTTCCATGCCTGCCTGCTGGTGGATTTCCAGCTCTGGGTTAGTAATTTACACCTGTGAAAATGAATGCTGCATCCCTGAGTTTCTCAGCAGTCCTTTCCTCACTCAGCCTTTGGGACTCCAAAGGTAATGGCAGCAGTCCAAGGCCTGAAACTGGGAAGAATCAAGTCTTGGTCCATTTTTCTGTACAAGTGCCCTTATGACTGGGAGCAGGAGAGGACTGTTGCATAAATGCTTTAGGTGAACTCTGAAGCACATAGCTGAGGTCACACTGGAGTGCCAGAAAATTCTAAGCTATTTCAGAAGGAGTGCCACTCCCCTTCCTGCCCCCAGGCTCTGGGTAGCTGGCATCCTGTCTGCTCTGATAGGCAGAGAACACAGAATCATAGAATCAGCCAGGGTTGGAAGGGACCACAAGGATCATCTAGTTCCAACCCCTCTGCCATGCCCAGGGACACCCTACCCTAGAGCAGCCTGGCCTTAAACACCTCCAGGTATGGGACCTCAACCACCTCCCTGGGCAACCCATTCCAGGTTCTCACCATTCTCATGCTGAACAACTTCCTCCTCATGTCCACTCTGAATCTCCCTACCTCCAGCTTTGCTCCATTCCCCCCAGTCCTGTCACTCTCTGAGAGCCTCAGAAGTCCCTCCCCAGCTTTTTTGTAGGCCCCCTTCAGATCCTGGAAGGCCACAAGAAGGTCACCTGGGAGCCTCCTCTTCTGCAGACTGAACAGCCTCAGCTCTTTCAGGCAGGAAAGCAAGCCTGAAGCTTGTCATCATTCCCATGTCTACAGGGAGGACATTAACTTCTCTCATACAGTAGCAGGCTCATCTCAGCCTGCAGTATAATTGGGAAGCACCTGAAGTGTCATGTGCAGGGATGAGATGCTTGCTGTACTTGTGCTATTTTGTCTTACAGTTGCTACTTTTGGGGTCATAGAATCCTAGAGTGGCTTGGGTTAGATAGGACCTCAGGGATCATTACTCCAAACTCCCTGTCTTGGGCAGGGATGCCTCTTAAAGACACTCGATTGCCCAAGCCTCATTCGATCTATCTTTAAACACCTCCAGGGTTTACTCTGGGCAACCTATTCCAGAGTCTCACTACCCTCATACTGAAGAACTTCCTAAGATCCAGTCTACTCTACCTCAGCTTAAAACTATTCCCCTTTGTCCTGTTGCTAGACACCCTTATGAAAAGTCTCTCTGCAGCTTTCCTGTAGCATCCCTTCAGGTATTGGAAGGCAGCTCTAAGTTCCCCCTAGAGTCTTCTCTTCTCCAGACCCCAGCTCCCTCAGCCTGTCTTCACAGCAGAGGTGCTGCAGTCCTCGNTATTCCAGAGTCTCACTACCCTCATACTGAAGAACTTCCTAAGATCCAGTCTACTCTACCTCAGCTTAAAACTATTCCCCTTTGTCCTGTTGCTAGACACCCTTATGAAAAGTCTCTCTGCAGCTTTCCTGTAGCATCCCTTCAGGTATTGGAAGGCAGCTCTAAGTTCCCCCTAGAGTCTTCTCTTCTCCTGACCCCAGCTCCCTCAGCCTGTCTTCACAGCAGAGGTGCTGCAGGCCTCGCATCATCCTCATGGCCCTCCTCTGGACTCTGTCCAACAATAGATTCATCTGTTTTTAGCTCTGGTGAATCTTGTGTTTCTGGAGAGACACTAATAGTCTTCAGATGTACAACGTTAGGTCAGCCAACACACCTTGAACTAATCAGCTTTTATTTTGTATAACAGTTAAGCCAAAGTAATATTTCATTATTGAAATGCTTGCTCCAGACATCAGTCCTTATAATAGTTGAGTAAGCAGTCAATACTTGGGTAAACAAGCACCACTGATTTCAGTAGGAACATGACATAGATGGTCACAGGCTCACAGGATGTTAGGGGTTGGAAGGGACACAAGGAGATCATCGAGTCCAACCCCTCTGCCAGAGCAGGACAATCCTATCTAACACAGAGCACAGAGGAACACATCCAGACAGGCCTTGAAAGGCTCCAGAGAAGGAGACTCCACAGCCTCTCTGGGCAGCCTATGCCAGTGCTCTGTGACCCTCACAGTAAAGAAGTTCCCCCTTGTGTTGAGGCAGAACCTCTTTTGCTGCAACTTATACCCATTGCTCCTTATCCTATCCCAGGGAGCAGTGAGCAGAGCCTGTCCCCCCACTCCTGGCAGCCCTCAGATACTTATAAACATTGATCAAATCCCCTCTCAGTCTTCTCTTCTCCAGACTAAACAGCTCCAGGTCCCTCAGCTTCTCCTCATAAGCCATGCCCTCCAGTCCCCTCATCATCCTCCTAGCCCTCTGCTGGACCCTCTCCAGCAGATCCCTGTCCCTCTTCAACTGGGGAGCCCAAAACTGAACACAGTACTCAAGATGAGGTCTCAGCAGGGCAGAGTAGAGGGGAGGAGAACCTCCCTTGATCTGCTGGACACACTCTTCCTAAGACACCCCAGGATCCCATTGGCCTTCTTGGCCACCAGGGCACATTGCTGTGCCATGGGTAACTTGTTAGCCACCAGCACCCCCAGGTCCCTCTCCACAGGGCTGCTCTCCAGCAGA
>WAAF01003899.1:226385-240769 GCA_013400475.1 Tricholaema leucomelas | reverse complement strand
CTTTTTGAAATTTGTGACTGTGTTAGGACCTCTTAGTAGCCCTTTGGTATCTCTGTGAGCTTACCTTAATGTGAGACAGACAGTCTGAGGGAAAGATATAGAATCATAGAATCATTACTGGAAAACACCACTAAGATTATTAAGTCCAACCATCAACCAACACTACCACAACCACTAGACCATGTCCTAAAGTGCCATGTCTACAAGTTTTTTTGGGTATCTGCAGAGATGACTCCATCACTTCCCTGTGCAGCTTGTTCCAATGCCTGACCACTCTTTTAGTAAAGATATTTTTCCTATGTATTTTCAAATATAAAAGGTTTACATATGTTTGTTGTGTATGTGTTCTCCATTTACCAAAAACTTGAGTGTGCAGGACTATTGTATTTAGTGCTGAATTAACTTGAGCAACTGCACTGTGAAATGTTTATAGTTACGGTTTCAGTTTGAACCGGCACAGAATTTAAAGCTTCTAATTCCTAAGAGGTTGTTCAAATACTTTGTATTGCCATCACTGATACAGACTGTCCAGGCACCACTTAATGCACTCATTAAAAGTGCATCTCTATGAAAAGAGATACTTTCTCTTTTTGCAAGTCTTTGACTCTTAGTGATTACAGCAGTATACTCAGAGAAAGATGGATGAAATAATGATAGGTTTACACACAGGGTATTTAGACACAAAAGGATGAAATGCGAAATTAACTCTGTGCAGCTGACATTAAGTATCTAAGGTCAGTTTTTCAAAGTCTTTAATTGATATATTTAATCATAATTTACATTAAGTATCCTTTCAACCATCCTATAGGTAAGAAGTCAAAAAGCTGTCACTTCAAGCCTGCAGAAAATTAAGCATCTGCTTTCCTGACTATCCTCAGAAAGATTAAAAAATAACAACTTCAACTCCAGACCTACTTCATCCTAAGAATAATGAGGGGAGTTATGTAAAAGGTTTGTGTTCTGGTTCCCAGATGAATCCCTGTAACAGTCAAACCAAACTTTTCCTAATATTTGTCTAAACAGCTTTTTAACTCTACCCACTTACTGGAGCATTCCTGTTGGTCCTGAATCAGTCACAAAATTATTTTGGTTGGCAAAGACCTTTAAGATCAAGAACACCACACTTTATTAAACACCTGATTATGAATGATGTATTTCTGTAACACAGTTAGGTGGCTTATTTTAGGAAAAGGCTGCAAGATGAACAAATCATTTAAAAACCCTTTCTAATGTTCAAGTAATCCTGATTGTGTTAAATCTTCCAGGGTCCACTAAATCTCAATTAGACAATGCTCTAGGATATAATCTTTATTTAACTTTTGGAAACTCTCACTTCATGACTTCAATCTATGTCTCATTATCCATTAACATGCAGCTTAGTCACTCAAAACTACTTTTACTCTGCTGATATAAGAGGGCAAAAGATTGCCAAATGCTATCTTCTCTCTAACCTTAGCAGTAAAACTGTTCTTGGTATTCTTCCCCAATTTTGATGACAGAGAAAGTCATTGACACCACAATATTTCCTGAAATTTAAAATGTTCTTCAGATAAATTATGTCACAGTAAAACAAAAGCAACTTAAAGTACTTAATTCTTACCCATTCTTAGAAGTGTCATCCATTTTAATTTAGTGGCCACATTTTTAAAAGCCATTTCAGATATGCAAATATATGAAAATGTTATCGTTGGAATCTCAATGAGGTTTAAGTACAAACCATAATCTGACAAAAACAATAGCGTTTAGAATTACAAACAGATGTGAGAAGAATAAAATAGCAAACAGTTTGCTTGCCAGGACACTTTATATTGTTAAAAGTTTGGAATAAATGATGTCTTTTGTCAGAATCAGGACACAGATTGTAAACACAAGCAAACCAAAAATGTAGGTTATGACAAAAAATTACTTGATATTCTGTGCTTTGAAATACTAAATAATCAGTACTTACATATACAACAGGGAAAACTGCTAAGCTAGGATTTTGCTCCACTGAGGTCCTACCACATGAAGTTCTAATTTTCATGAAGTCTAAAAAAGGAAAAGGAAAAAGAGTCATGCCTTTGTTAGAATTTCCAGTTGTTGATGATAGCTGTTCTGCAGAACTCTCAGGTTTAGAATAGAATAAACCAGGTTGGAAGAGACCTCCAAGATCATCCAGTCCAACCTAGCACCCAGCCCTAGCCACTCAACTAGACCATGGCACTAAGTGCCTCATCCAGTCTTTTCCTGAACACCTCCAGGGACGGTGACTCCACCACCTCCCTAGGCAGCCCATTCCAATGGTAAATCACTCCCACTGTGAGGAACTTCCTCCTAACATCCAGCCTATACCTCCCCCAGCACAACTTGAGACAGTCCCTCTGTTGCTGGTTACCTGGGAGAAAGACTGACCCCCACCTGGCTACAAGCCTCCCTTCAGGTAGTTGTAGACAGCAATGAGGTCACCCCTGAGTCTCCTCTTCTCCAGAGCCTTTTCTTCTCCAGGCTCAACAACCCTGACTCTCTCAGCCTTTTGTCACAGGAGAATTGCTCAAGCCCTCTGTTATTTTTATGTCCCTCCTCCGTGCAGAGGGCTGCAGAGTTGAACAAAGGTTCCTTCTAGCAAGAGCAGAGGAGGAGAATGACTTCCCTTGGCCTGCTACTCTCAATTCATTCATAAAGCTTCCCACATGTTGGAGTGAATCAATTGCAGATGGATCCAAGATGGGCCCACCACTGGCCAAAGCTGAGCCAGTCAGTGACATTGATAGTATCTCTGTGATAGAATATTTTTAAAAGAACAGATGCAGAACAGCATTTGGCAGAGAGAAGTAAGAGCAAGAGAGAGAAATAGCTATGCAGATGCCTAGGTCAGTGAAGAAAGAGAAAGAAGAGGTAGGCACTAGAGCAGAGATTCCCCTGCAGCCTGTGGAGGTCCACAGGACAGCAGATATGCATCCCGCAGCCCATGGAGGGCTTCATGCCACAGCAGGTTGAAAGGAAGCTGCATCCCATGGAGAGGCCATACACAACCAGGCTCCTGTGTCTTGTGAGAGACCTGTGCTGATGCATTCCCATTTCAGAGGACCCATGCTGTATCAGCTCTTGAAGAGCTGCAGCTTGTTAGAAGAAGCCATATGAGAGAAGTTCGTGAACAACTGTATCCCATGGGATGCACAGCACACTGGAGCAGGTGAAGAGCGCAAAGTGGCAAAGGCCAAGTCCTATGAAAAGACTGTAATGTTCATTCCCAATTCCCCTGCATTAGTCTGGGGGAGGAGGTAGAAGAGTTAGGAAGATAATCTTGCAAATAATTTTGCTTATGATGGAGGATTTTCCTCTAAGAAGATTTCCATATATTTAAAATTGCAAATGAAGTAATTTTCTTTATAATTTCCTTATTTTCATAAACAAGTTCTAATCTGCATAACAAATGTCTGCATTCTGCTCTCTGTTCAGGACAATTATCTGCTTAATCTGAAACAGAGGTAAGTGGAAAGACTAAGCAGGCTTTCTTTTGCATATGAAATTCACCACCATTTTGCTCCACTGCTGTGCAAATGTTGGTTTGCCTGCTGACTCCCTTCCTTCAAAATAAACATTTGTCTGACTGAGTGAATGCTTTGCTTTGATATTCAGGTCAGAAATACATTATAGATATATATTTGCAAGGTGTGGCTCCTACAGACAACTCTTCAGCAGTGTCTCAACAAGCCTTAGTTTCCATGTGCCTTCATTTTGCTCCTTAGGACACGCAAAAAAGCAACATATCAATTTTTGACCTGAGAGTGTTATTTCAGGTGCATAGAAATGGAATTTACATATACAGAGTTACCTCTTGACACTAATAAAGCAAAGTATTTGCCTACAGGAAAAAAAAAGTACTGTTCAGTTTAAATACAGGTATTCCACACAACCTCCTTGTTTCTAAAATGGAGATGTGGATTGATGGATAGATACTCAGTGGATGATTAATTGGCTCCCTAGTCACACTCCAGAGTTGTCATCAACGTTCAAATGGAGACCAGTGATGATCCTCAGGACTCCACATTAGGACCAGTATTATTGAATAGTTTTGTTTGAAACATGGACAATAGGATTGAGTGCCTCAGTAAGTTCGTGGATAATATCAAGGTGAGTGTTGTGGTTGATACTCTAGAGGAGATGCCGTCTGGAGAGGTCTTGAGAGGTGGATGAATGCAAACCTCATGGATTCAACAAGGCCACAAGTAATGGTCTCATGCTGGGGTCAGAGCAGGACCAAACATGGATGCAGGCTGGGATAAGATATAACACTGTGAAGGAGGTCTTGAGGGTATTGATAAAGGAAAAACTGATGTGAGCTGAAAATGTGTACTTGCAGCTTTGCTTAAGCAGGTCCAGAGGAAGGCTACAGAGATGACCAGAGGTGTGGCACACATCCCCTTCGAGGTCAGAGAGATGGAGTTGTTCATCTTGGGGAAGAAAAGGTGAAGACCTTCATACAGACTTAAAATATAAACAAGGCTTATATGAAAAACAAAGAAACACTTTTTACTGAGGCCTGGAATGATGGGACAAGACATAATAGTTTTAAATTGAAAGAGTACAGATTTAGTTTAGATATTAGGACAAAATTAGTTGCTGCAAGGGCGGCAAGACATTGGAACAGATTGCCCAGATAAGTTGTGCATGTCCCTTTCCTAGAAGCATTCAAGGCAGGCTGGTTAGAGCCTTGAACAACCTTGACTAGTGGAAGGTGTCCTGTCCATAGCAGGAGGGTTGGAACTAGATGATCACCAATGATGCCTTCCAAATAATTCTTTAGTTCTATGACTACACCATGGTTACCGTCTGGTTACCAGTCTTAAGCAGCTAAATCTGCCCTTTGGATGTCAGCATGGATCTAGCTATTAGTACAAGTCAAATAAAGTAAATGTGCCAATCAGTTTTGGACAAAGACTGCAAATGTACTGTACTTAACATATATATGGCAGGACAACAAGGTCTTCATAGACCCTGAACAAAGGTCCAAGGCTTCCTAGGAGATGATAAAGATCAGCCTGATGCCCCTAGACATTAGCTGGCACCTCCTAGTCCAGAAGTCCTTTTGTTAGTTGGAAAACTTGGGCCTCTGACTAATTAAGAAACTGATCATAGCACAACTCAAAGGGTATAAGTGAAGTCCTGCTCCACACAGAAGCAGCCTAGCAGTCATATCTTCTGTCCTCAGAACGGAACCATGTCTAAAGAGTCCTCACCTCTTGCCTTGGTGAATGTATATAGCTTGGGTACCAGCGGGGAGATTTTCCTTTTCTGGCTGCACATTTCGGTTCACCTCTCTGAAGGGATTAATTAGTTGTGCAGTGGTATTTTTCCAACTGACACCCGAGTCTGTAATTTTATTGTCAGAAGGAGAGCAGATTAATTGCAATAAATCCAGTTTTCAGGTGGCTGTTGCTGTGTGTTTTGTGGGTGCCTCCTCAACAACATACTAACTGGCAGAACTGAACGTGTTTTTCTCTGAGTTGATTACAATGGTCTTGGAAGACTTAAAGAGTGAATGTGAGCATTACATGAATCAAGCTCCATTTCTAACTGAAAATCTCACATCTATGCACTCAGTACTTGGCAGCTCTCACTTTGGAACATTTACCTTAGTAAGTGCCAATGATTACTGCGAATTAGTAGCAACAGTCTCTCATGATGAGTGAATTTGTGGGTCCTTCTGATCTGAAATACAACCTCCTAGGAAAAAAGCCTCTGTTCCTGCTTTAAAATCAGCAGTATGAATAGCAGACCACTTCAATTAGGATTCTGTGGAAGGTGCAATATTTTTCTGTATTAGCTGGACCTGATCCATCATATAAATTTTTCTCAGCCCAAATGGAAACCATTAGTTTCTACTCCAAGGAATTAAATGTATCAAAAGTCCATAAATTAGATAAATGCTGACCAGTATTAGACATGTCTAGTAATGAGAGATAGTGCATTCAAAATGCTCAGAAAAGTATAAGAAATAGGAAATGCTATTATCCATTAACTACAGAATGGAACAAAACACATTAAAATTAAGTGATTTGATGGAAGTTATCTATGGTGATGGGTTTTAATGGAGAATTGAAGAGAGATTCCTAAGCTAACAACTTAAGCTCAGTCATTTCTTTTCTGATGTGCCAGAAAAAAAAAAAAAAAAATCTTTCCACTTAAAAAACAGTGAATTTTTAACCTAGTAAAAGAACTTCTGTTAAAGACACAAAATACATTTCACAAACCCATATACATCCATATCTTAGACATGTGGGCAAAAAGAAAATGACAAAAGGAGAAGAATCATACAAAAACATAATCCCAAATCCTAATATATAATAGGTACCAGGAAGTACTATTATAGCTCTCTGTTCTTGGTCCAAGCAGACAACAGGCAATTATACCTAAAATATTAATATATCCTTTTCTCTATGCAGGGTCTGACTGAATATGCATATGTTTTTTCTGTAATGCAGTGTCTGTCTTGTAGCCAAAAACTATCCTAGCTCACATTCCACCTTCTATTTTCTTTCTTTGGTCTCTAATCCAGACTTCTGACCTAATTTTGCCATCCTTCCTATCTCTGAATTTTTATATAGGCTTTATCCTGTATGAAATATGCAACCTATGGTATGATCAGCAGAATGAGATGTGATTCTCCCTCTCTGCTCTCATGAGGTCCACCTGGAGTACTGTGTCCAGTTCTGGTGCCCTCAGCACAGAAAGGACATGAAGCCGCTGAATCAGGTGCAATGTCATGGAGATGATGGGGGGGTGGAGCACCACTCCTACAAGGACAGGCTGTGATAGTTGTGGTTTGAGGAAAAACAAGGGTTCGGGAGAGACCTTATGAGCAGCCTCTTCCTGTATCTGAAGGGGCCTACAAGAAAGTTGGGAAGGGACTTTACAAAGGTTTGTAGTGATAGGATGAGAGGGGAAGTATTTAAGCTTGATGAGAGTAGATTTAGACTAGATATTAGGAAGAAATTCTTTACAGCGAGGCCAGAAGATCATCAATACCCTCTCCCTGGAGGTGTTCAAGGCCAGGCTGAATGAGACCTTGAGCAACCTGGTCTAGGGGATGGTGTTCCACCCATGGTAGGGGGAGTTAGAACTAGAAGATCTTGTCTTTAAGGTCTGTGCTGGTTTGAGGCTAATTGAAATATTTTACTGAGATAAATCCTTAGCTGTGAGAAGAAAGAAAAAAAAACATGAACATGTACTCTATATCACCCTTTCTTCTGCTGAGAAACGCAGCCGGTCAAAATATAAGTAAGATGGTCACTTCTCACACACTGCTCAGCTCTCACCTCTGGCTGTGCCTTCTTTCTGGCAGTCTGGTCTCCTTGGCTGCCTCCGCCTTAACTCTCTAACCCACCTAACCCTTTTTCCTCTAACCTCCTTATCTTTTTTGACATCTCACCTCAGATCTCCAGATTTATCACGTGAGATAGACGTGGGTTGATCTGGTCATTTCTGAGGGGAGGGAAAGAGGGAGGAGGAAGGGGGGGATTGGGTCATGAGCCCTCCTGGGGACTTTAATTGTTTCTGGGAGGGGTATTATGTTTCTGTACTACTTTTAACTTGCATACAACTGTGTATATATATATATGCTTGTATATTGTGCTAAGCTGTAAATATAGCTTCATTCCTTAACTCCCAGCCAGCTGAGTTTAGCCTGGGTGATTTTCTTAAAGTGTGTGTGTGTGGGGGTTGGGTAACTCCCAAACCATCACAGGTCTTTTCCAACCCAAAGCATTGTATGAATGCAGTTATAAAAATTTGGAAATAACCTACATTATTTATACACACACACACACCTCTTTTTATTTATTCTAAACAGATACAATTACATGAGAACCTAAACTGCTGGCTTATGTGCCCTGGAAAAGGTCAAAGTTCATAATTGAAGTCTAAAATTTCCTTCATAAAGTTTGGAATAACTGTCAAAACTTCTTATTGATGATAGCTCTCACTAGATTGTGACGAATAAGTAATCTAAATGTGGGACAGATCCATTAAGTGACTTATTTCTAGATACCATTTCATGTACTTCTGGAGAGAGAATATCATCATTCACAACTACATTTGTCTTTTAATTTGCTATGGCTTTTTGAGCAATGACACATCTTTTGAGAGCAATTCCCCACTTGATACTAATATAACATTTATTTTTAAATTAGCTATTACTTTTTAGGAAGAAAAAAGCACAAGTAGTAGCAGGAATATTTAACACTCCTCAGAGATTACTTTCTGCTCTTTTAGTGCATCATTTCTTCCTTTATCCCCTGAAACATCAGACTTGTTCTATGAAATAGTGTGATTTTACCAAATTATCTTGAAAGATAATGGCTTATACTCTTATATAGTGATAGTTCTCATATACTGATTAGATGTATTTGTCTGTCTATCAGGGTCCTTATACAATACTTGTGTATAGTCGACTAGGCCTTTTGTGTACTTGCAATGTCAGAAGTCAACAGAAAGGATCCAATCGACTTCAGAGATCTTTGGATTACACTACAGCTAATTGCAGGCACCTAACGTTTCACTGTCAATGCAAGTCTTAATCACACAAAATAAGATACTTATTCTTTAACTTCACTTGCACGGCTTAAGAGACAACTTAATGACATCAAGTTTAGGTTTTCAGTGAGAAGAGTGTTTATAGCAACTTGAATGTTAATAACCTCCTGCTTAAATTAAATTGACAGTAAGCTTCAACGAAGCCTATCTGCCAAATTGCTAGGGTGTGTTATAACTCTAACATTTCACATAGATAGTAGTGCGGCATTTCTTAATGCTTTATACACAAATAAGTTACATTAGCCTCCTTTCTGCTTAGACATTGGCTTGTAAAATAGAAACACAGCAACTGCATCTCCAAATGTTAGAAAGGTGTTTTTGGTGAAAGTTTCCTTCTGTTCTCTTATATGTACACTGGAAAGACTTAGCAATGATTTCAGTGGCACCGTGATTTCAAATACTGCTTCTAACTAACAGCAGTTAGAGAATACAGAGACTGTTCAAACATAATGTGCAGCATTCTTTACTCCTTTGTGTTTGAAGACATCTGAAGCAAGCAGAATGTGTTTAAGGGTACTAAGTCTGCCTTAAGGACTGCTGAACATCCATTCATATCTAGGAATTTCAAGGCCATTCTTAGCTCCAAGTTTATTTCCTATCTTAATTATCTGGAAAGTAGGATGAGCATACTAATGGAATGACAGCAAGTAGTAAATATGTTTGCACCAGTACTAAAACTAAGGAGGTTTGTAAAGAAATTGCAAACAGCAAACTTAAGATGGAAATGTCACCAGCCCTTCTCCACCCTCCAGAAATACGTATCTGCAAGTCATCTACATTTTAAAAAGGTGCACAGAAAATAGAGAGTATCTGAGAACTCTAGTCACATGTCACAAGCAACAATCTTTTTTCCTACATATGCCTGGAATTCACATTCCAAGAGCACAGAATTGTTTTTGTTTGAAAAGATATTTAAACTTGAGTCCTGCCATAAACCATTGCATTTTATAATCCTACTTTCTAGAACATTTTGATAGTTCAGTATTCATAGTTTCGTATAATCACAGAATGGATTACGCTGGAAGGGACTTCTGAAGATCAATCATCTAGTCTAACTGCCCTGCCAACTGCAGGGTCATCTTCACTATGTCAGGACGCCTCACAGGGCCTAACCTTGAAGATTGACGGTGGTGGGGCATCCACAACTTCTCTGGGCAACTTGTTCCAGTGTCTCATCATACTCATCATAAGTTTTTTCCTTAAATCTATTCTAAATCTACCTTCTTTCACTTTAAACTCATTACCCCTTGTCCCATTACCCATTACAGACTCTGGTAAAAAGAATAATTCTGACTTTCTCATTCATATATTGAAAGACCATCAGCTTCCTTAATCTAAACTACACTGATATCTCATAGTCAAAGATGATTGTTTCTCTGGGATACTAGGGAAAAAAAGAAATCTCCCTCTATCTTTTGAAATATGGCTAGATATGAAAGTAGGAAACAAAAGAGTTCCAACTCTTCTCCACACTACTGAATTCTTTTGTGAAGAAAGTGTCATGAACATGCATGGGGAAAAGTGTTATTTCAGAGGGAGTAATAGAATGAAGATCATTTTGTTCTACAGTAACAGAGAATGAAAGATCAAGGACACCATGTGCTAGGCTTCTTCTAGCTACACAACACTATAATGTTACTTAACAATAGCAGAGTGCACATTGCTGATTTTCTGTCTATCTTTTTCTAGTGCCAGGCTAATGGCTTGCTGGAAAGGACCAAGGGAGCAATAGCAGAACTGATAAATGGTTTGGGAGAGTTAGTTTACGATAATAGCTAAGCAGCTTGCAGCTTATTTTTCAAGCCACCAACTTGTAGGTCAAGGGCAAAAGTATAAAACAAAATTAGCCATCCCTTTCAGACTGATTTTGGGAATCTCAGTGCATCCAGTGCAAAACAGAGGATTCAGAGATGCATGTATACTAGATTATGCAGTAACATTTTAGGGAAAGAAAGGAAGGAAAATATTTAATATGTCTTGCCATGCAAGGTTTTCCTCCTTACAAACTTTCACTAGGATCCTTTTTCCCCTTTATGACAGATGGATCCCATCTGTTTCCAGCAGGGCTGGTGTCCTGTAAACCAGCCTGAAGAAAAAAAAAAAACCACCAAAAAACCAAAACACACACACATCCCACCACAAAAAAAAAAAAAAATCTCACAACAAATAGCCCCAAAGTTTCATCTACTGCATTCCAAATCCCACACCTGCATGCACGAATCCATTTTATAGTCTGTAACACTTAGCAATTTATCAGTATGATTTTCCATGCAGGCTTTTACACATTACAATATCACCTTGAGACATGAAATCCTTAGCTGCTCTGCTAGAAGTTTACTGCTCTGTTATAAGCCTAGTTCCCTCAATGACTCTCTTTGCACTCCAATACCCACATGAAAGTTGCTTCTGCAGAAGCTTTCTCCTTGAAATATCTTATGTTCAGTGAAAGCAATTTGATTATAGATCTCTCCTGTGTTTCACTCTACTGTTCTGTTCTTTGCAGTGGATAAGACAGGCTGAGAACAAAGACATTATGTCCTTTCATGTATTTTTAGAACCATTCAAAAAAGTCCACGTTCCATAGAGATGGGAGCATATATTGATTCTAAAAAAGAAAGACAAAAAATAACCTTTATTCTCAAGAAAAGGTTATATTTTTAAGCTCTCTTCTGAAAAGGAAAGAAACTTACTACTTTTAAGGACATAATAGAAAACACTTGTTAAGTTTTCTTGAAGTGTATAATTAAAAGGAAATAAAAACAAAAGCAAGCAATCCAAAAGCAGGTATACAAAGAGACAAAAAGGTGAATAAAGACAAGAACAAATGTTAACCTCGTTGAAGCCCAAGACAGATCAAATACAGAACATTTCTTAAAAGGTCGCTGAACATCCTTTAAGAAACTGCTGAACCGAAGCACTTGCAGCAGTTATGAGACACTTTGCCTTTCATTCTAAGAGCTGTTAGACTGACCCTTCCCTCTAATCAGGCTCAGAGAAGTGTGTTTCTATTTTTTTTTTTTTTTTTCCTCAAATGAGCAGTAGTTCCCACTGCTCATACCAATAATTTAGAAAGATAGATTAGGCAAACATGATATGGAAAAAATATATTGGTTAGCCAGTGAATAAATTCCTCTAAGTGGTAAACTTATCAATAGACTAAGAAATATTAAAATTAGAAGATTAAGAACGATGAAGAAAAATAAAAGTCCATGAAAATCTATGTAGATTACTTGTTAAATGTACTATTGATAAACATTGTTTCTATAGACTCAGCTAATACAGATAGAATAAAATGCACTTTTTTTTTTTCCAAATGATTATGCCTTGTGGGGGGATTTCTTGCTAACAGGACATGAACTGATAAGACAAACAACCCTGTGCAGAGTGTCCTTGAATCCATCTTGGAGGCAGGAAATCAGCCCCCGACATGCAGCTGCAGGGGACAGGTTCTGCCAGCTGCAGGGGACGGACTCTACAGGTTGTAACTGTAACGTTAACCTATCTGTACCTCACGCGTAACCCTGGACCAACCTGTACTTTCCACATGTACCAATCTTGAACTAAGTTAGCTGTGCACACCTCTTCCAAGTAAGCATAGAAGTCACTGTATTGATGGAAATAAATGGAGAACAACCATATTGGTGGCCCAGGAGTCGTTTATCTAGGGTGCAATGCCGAGAATGTCTGACAAAATTTGTCTTTAAAAATTGTTTTGGAAATGAAATGTTATTTGCAACTGAGACAGTATTAGTTAGGATTTGATTATAATTTTGTTGTGCAGCCTCAAACAAAAACCAAAAACCAATTAATTTGAAAAAAGGAACTATTAATTTTAAATGTACTCTAAAAATAACAACAACTTTTTTTTTGCTCGCTCAAACTTTGGAGTCCCTAAGACAAGTGCATATTCTGGTATTTGTGACATGTAAGCACTAAATCTAATCTAAATTTCTGTCTTAATGAGACAAGGGCATTATCAATTTGCTGTCAAAGGGTATATTAACTTAGTTAATGATCCCACCTTTGATAGATGTTCTAGAAATCAAATTCGCTGCTTGCTAAGTTCGACTCAGTAAATCACATTACGGAAAAAACCCTGTATTTTTAAGAACTACAACAGAGTATTACATTTGTTGACAGGGAACTTATTTAATGAGACTTCTTTAAAAAAAAACACCACTTATAAATTACACAAGATAGGCTGTGAAATTGTTGCTAGAAACTAATCCCCTCACAGTAAAGTACATATTAATAATGTAAATAATGCTCAACTTCACTGTACATAGTTCAGGCAATAATTCAGCAAGGTTGAGCTCTGAAAAATAGGTATCACCTTTTATGCTCCTGACTAGAGTAAAAATGGAGTTAAAATAGCAAGGGTAGATTTTCAGAATAAAATACACCAGTAAATGTCCATTAAACATTGTCTGAATTCTAACTTAGCACACTTTTCTGTCATTTACTGCTTTAACATTCACAAGCTGGTCTCACCATGTTAGCCAAAGAGGTGGTCTGAGTCTAAGCATCTCTTCTATATTACACTGGAAAGACTCTCAGCTACTACTTGAAGTGTCCTGAAACTTTATGTTCAGAAGCTGTGATACTTCACTGTAGTCTGTGCCCATGAAAGGATCTGTAGGCTCATTAGTTATCTGCTGACCATACTACTTCTGATGAAGTCCAGGACACAAAAAGCTCTCTGGGCTGTGAGTGCTGGCTCATATTAATTTGTAAATCCATCAATACCACGTTCTTTTCTGCAAGAATACTCTCAATCTAATACTTTCCTTCATTTGTTAATCTTAAATGTTCAAGCTCCTATTCTTAAATTTTATATTGGCATTTATTCACATGGAATAACTGCAGAGAGAAGAAAAAAAATATTTCCTCTAAATTAACACCATGACTGTGTTATTGCTAAGTTATAGTCTTACATATGTTTTACCACATATAAACAGACATTCATCTTGCTAATGATATGCATGATAAACTCTGAGTATGAGTTTAAAAACCACCTGCCAGGAAAGCTTAGTGATACAAGTTCAGTATGATAAACTCTGGGTATGAGTTTAAAATCCACCTTGACCTCAAGCATACCTGCCAGGAAAGCTTAGTGATATAAGTTCAGTATGATAAACTCTGGGTATGAGCTTAAAATCCACCTTGACCTCAAGCATACCTGCCAGGAAAGCTTAGTGATGCAAGTTCAGTTTTAAAACATTGTCTTCTATGCGGTATTAGGTAACAGGAGGCTATTGTGAGGTAGGCTTCACGGTAAAATACCTTTCAAAAATCCTATCAGATTTATACCTGTGAAGAAGGTATTATGAGTCTGTGCTATCTCATTATCTATATTCCACTATGACAATGGGTGGAATGTGTAGGTTGTGTCTCTAAAAGTGATGGAGGTGGTTTCTGTGCACACAATAGCGCGCTTCCCATCATGGCGAGCCATGGCGCCATTTAGCGTTCCTGTGCGTGCACTGGCCATGCTTAGCCTGGTGTAAAAGCAGGACTCCCATGGTCAGAGGACATCTGGTTTAATCCCAACTAAGCACCATGCAGCCATTTGCTCACTTGCCCTATGTGGAATGGAGAGAGAATCAGAAGAATAAAAGTGAGAACACACATGGATTAAGATAAAATCAGTTTAGCAGGTAAAACTAAAGCTGTATACATGGGCAGAGCAAAACAAGGAATTAATTCGTATCTCCCCACTGACAAGCAGGCTTTCAACGATCTCCAGGACAGCAGGGCTCTGTCAAGCATAATGGTCGTTTTCACAAGACCGTAACTTTGAGTGTTTGGTT
>WAAF01003899.1:125379-223763 GCA_013400475.1 Tricholaema leucomelas | reverse complement strand
TGTTTGGTTATCAAATACTGTAATGGTTACCAAACATTGCAATGGTCTGTCCCAGGCAATGGTGAAGACACCATCCCTGGGAGCGTTCAAGCGGAGCGTGGGCCCAGTGCTTAGGGACATGTTTTACTGTTCACCCTTCAAGAATGGGTCGAAGGTTGGATAATCTTAGAGGTCTCTTCTGACCCTTTCCCAATGTCCTGTCCTCCACATTTGCCAGCTTTATATGCTGAGCATATTGTCATACGGTATGGAATATCCCTTTGGTCAGTGGAGTCACCTATCTCTAATGCATCTCCCCCTAGCATATTGTACATCCTCCAGCCTACTTGGTGGTGTGAGCATAAAAGACCTTGACTCTCTGATTACTGCTCAGCAACACCAAAACCATTCCCTTATCATCAACATTGTTTCCAGCACAAGTCCAAAACATAGCTCCATGCTAGCTACCGTGAGGAAAAAAAAGTTGTCTACCCGACAGCACAGGGTATTGGGGCAAGTGGTGGGAACAAATCCCCCTGCTTCCAGGGCAAGCACCAGCCCTGTACAAATATAAAACAAGGCTAGGTGCCAGCTCTAATTTGTGTGACAAAATAAACTAGACCTCCTTCAGATTTTATTTGTGGAAGGGACATTAAGAACTTGTCTGAGAGAATCATAGAATCAACCAGGTTGGAAGAGACCTCCAAGATCATCCAGTCCAACCTAGCACCCAGCCCTAGCCACTCAACTAGACCATGGCACTAAATGCCTCATCCAGGCTTTCTTTGAACACCCCCAGGGATGGGATGGTGACTCCAGCACCTCCCTGGGCAGCCCATTCCAATGCCAATTACTCTCTCTGGCAAGAACTTCCTCCCAACATCCACCCTATACTTCCCCTGGCACGACTTGAGACTGCGTCCCCTTGTTCTATTGCTGGTTGCCTGGGAGAAGAGACCAACCCCCACCTGGCTACAACCTCCCTTCAGGAGTTGTAGACAGCAATGAGGTCCCCCTGAGCCTCCTCTTCTCCAGGCTAAACACCCCCAGCTCTCTCAGCCTCTCCTCGTAGGGTTTGTGTTCCAGGCCCCTCACCAGCCTTGTTGCCCTTCTCTGGACATGTTCCAGCACCTCAAAAGATAAAAGCCTATTGAACCATTAATTTATTTTTTTTACAATAACTAAAAGGGATATAATTTTTCCACCCTAAACTCATGAGATTTTCAGTCTGATTGAAACAGATAAAAAAAAACCAATAAATAATACATGAAAATTATGTCTTTTCCCAGTTCCATGTGTTTTTGTAGCCAACATTTTCTGAAAAACAAAACCAAACCCCCACAACACTTCACATCACTTCACCCACTGCACTAGGCACAATTCTAGTCACAGTAAATGTGTAGCTGCTATAATATGAATGTCCATATTAATGACATCAGTGCTAACATTGGGATAATTTGCACTTGGGGGTATGTGAGATCATAATTATTAACATTCTCCCCATTCTGTCTTCAGAGAAATCTCTTCTCTGACAGGAACTGGAGGGAGAACTAAAAATACCTCACAAATGAAGTGTTTGCCTGTTTGAAACTATAAGTTATTTCTTCAATTTTTTTTGTGTTTCCCTATAATCCTTCACTATTCAATTGCTGAAAACTTTTAGAACATGATTAGCATTTGAAGCTTTTTCAATGAGGCTGAGAAAATATTAACAAATTCTGATGGATTTCTGTTTCCTACGAATTCCAGCAGAAATTATTTCCCTATACATTACAGAAGTTTCCAGAAGTGTAAAGAATACTGTTGAGAATATAACTGTTGAGTGCTTTAAAAAGTGATATACTATTTCACCTACTCAAGAAATTGAAATCTTGAGCTAACAAAAACCTTGTATTTTTTTTTTCTTGCTGATAATTAACTTATTTCCACTGAATAATGTGCTTGGATATCTTGCAAACATTCACTGTACAAATATAATAGTTGTATTGCTAGCACTTGCTTTCCTACAACAGACAAGTCAAATGATATTTTTGAGCCATCTTCCTCCTCTTATTCATATGAACTATTGACCAGTTTGAAGCATTAGTATACAGGATGCTTTCATTTGTATATATTCTAAGAATCCTGTTGAACACAGATTGCAAATGTCTACATTTCCCACTTAACATGTCATAGAATCAACCTAGCCCTGTCCAATCAACTAGACCATGGCACTAAGTGCCTCATCCAGGCTTTTCTTGAACACCTCCAGGGATAGTGACTCCACCTCCTCCCTGGGCAGCCCATTCCAATGCCAATCGCTCTCTCTGGCAAGAACTTCCTCCTAACATCCGGCCTACACTTCCCCCAGCACAACTTGTTCTGTTGCTGGTTGCCTGGCAGAAGAGACTGACTACCACCTGGCTATAGCCTCCCTTCAGGTAGCTGTGGATAGCAATGAGGTCACCCTGAGCCCCCTCTTCTCCCAGATTTTCAGGCAACTCAGCCTATACAAGAACAACAATACCAAGATACCTGTAAAAAGATTATAAAGCTTTGGGAATTTCTACAAATTATTATACCTTTTAGAATTATTGTAACTTCTTGTGACTGTAAAGAGAAATATTTCTAGATTTTTTTCCCCCTCTCATTTGTTTAAACTGGTTTCCTTCCATGTCTTGAAAGGACTCCTTAAAGGTTGAACAAAGTGAATCAAATCCTTTTGTACAATAAGGATCTCACAAATAAGGACTCAACAGTAGTCTCATAAATAATCAGTATTACAAAGGCAAAACCTATCAGAGTAAGAGGATCAAAAAAGAAGCTAAATTACACAGTTCATCACTTGTGCCAAGAGTATCATAAATGGGTTATATTTGCTTCTGACTGGAAAGTCATACCTAGGACAACTAACTGTGGACATTTTTAAGCTTTAAAAATACTGTCCCTCTATTTTAATATTTCCACATCATACAAAATACAAAGCTATAAAGTCCAATTTATATCCACTGGTACCTTCTAATTTATCCATTAAAGATAAACAAACATTGAAAAGTAGAAATACTAATTTTGGTCTCTTATTATTTTTTTTTCATGGAAAGAACATATGTTGTATAAATCAGACAAGAATCACAAAATACAAACAATATAATAAAATACACATACAAATTCTTGGTGGCTTGTTCTGTACAGCTGACATGATGGAATGCGATGAAAAGTGCTGTTACACAGACAAGAACTCAGACACTGTAGAAAGTATCTGAGTTTTCTTTGCAAACCTTTCAGATGGATAATGTAACACTTGCTCCCTACCATGACACAATGTTTCCAGAAGAGTTCACATCAGGTTACATTGCTATGGCTTTTAATGTTGTCTCCGGTTGTTACATGAAGTACAACTTGAATTACGGCAGAAGCATGGTATGAAGTGTTTCCAGAGACAGCACAAAAGACAAAATAGCAAAGAGTCTCATTAAGATAAATAATTTGCAGCTGCACTTTAATTGCTTTAAAGAAAGACTAGGTAAGAGTTTGTTTAAACTGATAGGAATGCAGAATAATCTATGATATCATAAACATAGGAAAGGAAAAATGCTTGCATAAATCAGATGAAAATACAGTGTGATTTGTTGCTTTGTTTGAACAAGACAATCTATTTACCACCTTAACAGCTTCTATGAATTCATATACTGATGAAATCAGAAACTCACTTTTAAGAGAGGAAAAGCTTGTATTATAGAAAAAACATGAACAAAAATACTTACAATAATTACAATTTTAACTTGTGCATGTTCCTGTGAAGTTGCATAAGGTTTGTCACTGTCAGAGCAGTACAGGTGAATGCCACCTCCGCATTCATTAAAGTCGCCACGTGAGAATCCGTACACATCAACACCAGATGTAAGTGTAAGCTATTTTGCAAAGCTACCTTAGTGTTTGTAGCACGTGCCCATTGTCAGCAGGAGATTCTGGAAACACTGATTTACAGGGATATAGTGACATCCTAACAAGAACGGGCAGAAATTCTCTTAAATATATTAGGCAAAGTATACTTCATAGCTTTTCAATATTAAAACTTTTGCAAAGTCTTACAGCTTAGTCCTATAATTTTAGAATGCTTTCTTGGAAATAAAGATTTTTTAAAGTTCTTCACCATGGCTGCTCACTGAAGAACTCATGAGAAGACCACAATGCCTTTTTTTTTTTTTGCTGATAGTCACTTCCTGCTACATTTTTTTCCCACTAGTGTAGCTGTTTCAACAGATAATATCATTGCAGATGGCATAAAACTACCAAATATAGGTGGCAAGCAGTTAGCAGAGCATTGTATCTGTCCTTGCAAATGTCTGTATGTATGCACTTAGATATCTGATCCCTGCAAACCTTCAGGGTCAGACTGGACAGTGCTCTGAGTAAGCTAGACTAGTTGAAGATGTACCTGCTAACTACAGGAGCATCAGTCTAGATGAACTTTGAACTCTTCCAAATCAAAACATTTTACAGTTCTATGGTTCAACTGTCTTTTGGTACACCACAAGATTTTTCTTTAGTCTGTCTTGTTCTTCTTCCTGCACTGTTGTAGATGGTTGTTCTTGTACCTTGTAGTTAGAATTACACCTTAATATTTAATATATTTGTTGGCCTTTCTGGCTGGCAGTTATTTGAAGGTCCTTATGATGTTAAGTATTTAATGAATAGTAATGAATCCAAAAGTAATTCTTGTGTGTTGCTTTCTTACATTTTCCTATTAACTGAGAATATGTTCTGCAAACTAGTTTTCTCCTAATTTAAAGCAATTTTGTTTAAGAATGTGCAGATGGTTTCATGAATCATATAAAATTGCAGTACAAGAGACATAAATAAAGTAAAAGTGTGTCTAAACTGACACAAAGAAAGGCAAATGATCATGCTCAGTTATCTCAGCTGAAATAACAGCACTAATATAGGTCATAATATTCAAGGTTTAGAATAAACTCATCGTTCACTATGTGACAAAATCCAGGAGCTTTCCAGAGAGAACACGAAGAGGTATATTAGCAAATCTAATCAAGTCATCAGTATGCACTGACTTAGTAAGATATCTTTTAAAGTAGTTAATCAGTGATCTATAATTCATATCTTCATTAACATCTACGCCCACATTGCACTGAAGGAACACATAAGTGTAAATCTCTGCTTATAGAAAGATGGCAAGTATTTTCTGTCACCAGCTGCTTACATGTAAGCTTGCAGTTTGTGAAGAGTATTTGAAATATAATGTTAGGGGTGTTTTCTTCCATCAACACCTGCACTAAGTAAACAAAAATCTTAAACAGCTTCCACTAATTCCCTGAATCAGATGTATGAACCAAATCTTAGTACTACATTCTCTACTCCTGCTAGAGAGAGTAATGGCTGAGGTGAGACGATTTGAGGCTCTGGGCAGAATACTAATAAAATGACTTTTAGGTCTTCCCAAATTTTGAAATTCAAGATATGTAAGTGGTGGAATTTTCATTATCATGATTTGTGTTAGTGGTGCTTCTTGGATTTTTTCCCTAGAGTACATAACAAGTACATACTGTTTCCATCAACGTGTCCTCTAACTCTGAAGATCTTGCTATAGTACCACAGTGATAACACTGCACCTAATTTACATTCTTATCTTCACAGGAATGTTAGTGGTTGGAAGGGACTCAAGGAGATGGAGTCCAACACCCCCCACCCCCCCCCCAGCCAGAGCCGGACCACACAACATAGCACAAATCACAGAGGAATGCATTCAGACAGGCCTTGAATGTCTCGAGAGAAGGCGACTCCACAACCTTCCTGGGGAGCCTGTTCCAGTGCTCTGGGACCCTTACAGTAAAGAAGTTCCCCCTTGTGTTGAGCTGGAACCTCCTGTGCTGCAATTTACACCCATTACTCCTTGTCCTATCACAGGGAGCAAGTGAGCAGAGCCTGTCCCCCCCACCCTAACCAGCTCTCAGATGTTTATAAACATTTATTAAATCTCCTCCCAGTCTTTTCTCCAGACTAAAAAGCCCCAGGTTCCTCACCCTCTCCTCATAAGCCATGCCCTCCTGTCCCCTCATCATCCTCGTAGCCCTCTGCTGGACCCTCTCCAGCAGATCCCTGTCCCTCTTACACTGGGGAGCCCAAAACTGAACACAGTATTCAAGATGAGGTCCCAACAGGGCAGAGTAGAAGGGAAGAAGAACCTCCCTTGATCTGCCAGACCCACTCTTCTTAATACACCCCAGGATTCCATTGGCCTTCTTGGACACAAGGGCACATTGCAGTCCCATCGTTAACTTATTATCCACCAGGACTCCCAGGTCCCTCTCCATAGGGCTGCTCTCCAGCAGATCACCTCCCAGCCTGTACTGGTGCAGTTTATTTTTCCTTCTCAGGTGTAGGATTCTGCATTTGTCCTTGTTGAACCTCATCATTTGGTTCCTCTGTGCCCAGCTCTCTGGTCTGCCCAAGTCTCACTGGACAGCTGCATAGCATTCAGCTGCATCAGCCAGGCCTCCCAGTTTGGTGTCATCAGCGAACTTGCTGAGCAGACTCTGTCTGTTCTCTCTTCAATGTCATTGATGAAGATGTTGAATAGGACTGGACTCAGCACTGATCCCTGGGGTTCTCCACTGGTTCCAGCTCTCCAGCTGGACCTAGTACCACTGATCACCACTGTTATCACTGGTTTTTTTTTTTAGAAATCTCTACTGTACATTCACAAGTCTTACTTTCATTTTATTCTTAATTAAGATAATTTCCTTCCTATTTATATTTCATTGCCTGAACTTGGTAACACAATTACTGCTGAGCTTTTCCCAATATACTACTGGCAATCATTAAGACAAAAAGAAAACAAGTACTAATACTTACTATTAAAAAAAAAAAAAATCCCCTTCCTGTAAAGCACACTGGTTCTCTTAGTAGAGTTAATTGCCTATCTGAATCTCACAGCACTTATTTTTCTATTTTCAGAGATTTGAGGATATGTAATGTTTTCTTTTACTAACTTGTAGTAGTTTAATACATAAGTAATTTTAATTCAGAAAAGATTATTGGATTGTAGCCAGTATAACTTTTATTGTTTGCTTTTGCCTGACAACTTTTTGCTACATGTGGAAGCTACCTTTCATGAACAAAAATATCACTTTGTTTTCTCTGTTCCCTTTCTTGTCTCTCTGTAGCTCTCACTGCTCTCAAATCTGGAGAGTATTATTTTCATGGGACTTAAATATCTGTGCTAGTTTGAGCCTAGCTAGAATGTTCTGGTGAGGACTAGATAATAGGCTGAGAGATTAGAACAATGGTGATGTCTACTTTGCTCACAGTCTTGCTGAGATGTGTAGAAAGGAAAAGCAAAGCATTAAAGTCACTTTGCTTGGCTCTCAGCTCTTTGCCTGCTTGGGAGCTGAGGCTGCTGGCTGAACTCCATCTTGCTTTCTAACCTCACCCTCCATTTGCTTTGCTGATTCACTTTGCTTCTTAATCCTCTTGGCCGAACCTCCACTCTTCCTTGGGACTGGGGTAAGGTTGAGAGGGGTAGGGGGAAGGTGAGGGGGTGGTTGAGAGCCCTTCCTGGGGACTCAGGTTTCTGGAAGGGCTGTTGTGTTTCTGTATTACTTTTACCTTGTGCATTTCTGTCTGTAACTGTATATACTGTAAATATCTGCTTGTAAATTGTGTCAGCTGTAAATATAAGCTTCATTCCAATTTCCAGAGCCGGTTGAGTCTAGTCTGGGTGATTGCTAAAGTGTGGGGGTGGGGGACACCCAAACCACCACAATATCTCTTCCATTTCATACTTTGGTTAGGAAATGTTAACAAGGAAATCACATCCAAGCAGTTGCTGGAGAGAAGGAATAACAAAATGGAGATGTTGAGACTTCTGGATCACAACTGTTGATAATTAAGAACAAGTCACTTTTTCCTACATTGGTCAGACTATCTATTCTGATCAAAATGGATGAATGGGAAAGTAGAAAGTGATCTCATTTCTCAGGTCACTGGATGTTGTTTAATGATAAAATAACATTTACTACCCAACAGTAAAACCTGAAGAGTAGATATATGTAGGAGCAAGTGCCAAGGATGTTTGAAAGTCTCAGTTGACAGTGAACAATTCATTACTTGCAGAGTCCTCTGCCCTTTCTGCCCCAGCTGTCCACAGCTGACATTGGGAATGGAAACACAAAAGTAGCTAACATGGTATAAGGGGGAAAGTAAAATTTACAAATCTTAGAAAAAAACAAATGTTAATAATCCTGCATTGAGCATGGTTTTCACACAGATTTATGACTTGGTAAAAAATCTAATAGTGTCAAACAGCACTCAAAAAAAAAAACAACCTCTGTGAGCTTATCCGACAAAATTGCATCAGACAGAAAACTGATGAGGTGACATTTAGACATAGGTAGAAAGAAAAGTTTTCAAGATCAGAAAAAAAATTCATTATCCTTTGAGGATTATATACCAAATAGTTGATCTACCTGTCATGCGTGGTATTGACATTCTAGCTTTTGACTTACAGCATAGAGTATGTGTAGTTACTTTCAACATAATGTTATTTAGACTATTTGCACGAGTTTTACTTCATTTAAAAAGTAACAATATAAACTCTTTACATGATAGAACAACCTGAAATAATTCAGTGTGAAAGTCTGTGTCAAAAAAAAAAAAATCCAACCAACTCTGTCAGTATTACTACATAATTACACACAAGGTAATAAAGTTAACACCAACTGCAAAAAAACCCCAAACCACACACCACACCAAAATAAACCACACACACAAAAACCCCAAACAACCACCAACAAACCCCAACACCCACAAACCATAAAAACCCAACAACCAAGAAAGCTTCATTGGTTTTAGCTTTTGCAAAAGTACAGTTTACTGCATGTAACTGCTAAAATACTTAGACATTCGTTAAACAATATTAACAAACTGTACATGACCTTTGCCAATGATTAATCTTTAAAAGCAGCAAACTAACTTACATCTGCATGGATGACAAACGCGGAGTAAATCTTACTGTGGATGACTTTGGATATCAGCATATACAAAGATGACACACTGTGTGGGATGATTTCCCCAGTGAATAGTCTCATTGTTTCACTGTGTTAAACAGTGTGTTAACTCTTAACACCTGACTTAAGTAGATTTTCCTTGTACCACAAATGGATGCTGATAATTCATAAATTGACATTGATACAGATGCCACTTTATTAATTTCTGATGTCAACTGCTTAGTAGCAGAGGCACAGCATCGCCCAAAGATAGGACAAGATGAAAAGTGAGTGTGTGAAGAGTAAAAATCTGTTCACTTAATTTCTCTTAGTAGACAGCAAAAAAGGTAATGGTAACAAGGAAATTAGCTAACAGATGTGCTTACCAAGTCAATAAGACAATTGAAAGACACCACTGCTTTATTTTTTAGTGGAAGTGAAAAAAATGTTGTATGGTTTAGATAACTCAGAATCAGTTCATACCATAGATTTCTGACACTAGTATGAACTTTCAAAACCCGCCTCTTTACAAGATTTGCTGGTACCTCTAGAGTAGAACTGAAAGCCAGAAAAGCCAAGGAATAATTTGCCAGTGAAATTTAACTCTGCTAGACAAAGGGAGAACGCGAGTGAATGTTGCTAATCCACAAAGGTAAAAAATATCATCCTACTCCAGATCAGTTGAATTATGTAGCTTGAAGGATTTCCAAAATCCATTTGACTATAAATGAGGCTCCACTATCAATACCTACTGTCTTTTCTAGAATCACTTTCAAACCTCTATCCTGTCTTGTCTCAAGTCCCTCTAGATAATATTTTTGACCAAAAAAAAAAAAGTTTGTATCTGTTTTTCTTCATTTCTGCAACTGCATTTGTTTGCAGTTGCATCTAAAATGCTTTATTCTGAAAAACTGCATAGTTTTCTATATACATTCTTGTACTACTCTTTCAAAGACAGTATAAATGTTAGGTCTTCTATATCCACACTGTATGGGTGTGCTAACTGCATGTACAAATCTGCATACAGGTGAGTATGTTATTAATAAGCCATGATTTGGAGAGAAGTCACTAAAGTCAGTAAAAGTAATGTAACTGGTATATCAAGATTAATTGCAGAGAGCATAATGAGTGCATTAGAGAGATCAACAGGCACCCTAAGTTTCTTTCCAGAGTTTGTCTATGAATTGTTCTTGAAAACAAAGCTTTTTAACAGTTTATTAAAAATATTCCTAGTGGTAGCCTTCTTATCAAAGTCAAGGAGCTTGTACGAAAAGTGGAGTTCAAATTCTTGGCTGCACACTCTGAACAGCTGAAAGACTTTTTTAGTATTTATGTACTTCAATACTATTAGATAGTAGGAGCAAATCCTAAAACAGAAGTGTAATACTGAATGAACAGTTTAAACCAACAAAGAATAGAGTACAGGCCACTCTAATAACATCAATTTTAGGCAGCTCATAGTATTCCCTGTAAAAGGAGAGCTTATCCGAAATACAGAAACATAGGATATTCTACTATAATAAAAAATATGCACTATTCTATGCAGAAAAATTCAATTTATATATATATGGACTGTATACAATATTTTGTGTAACATTTAAGAACTTACTGGTCATGTAAAAAATGCAAGTACCAGCACTGCAGAACCTAGAGGTTTAGGTATTTTTTGTCTAGCAAGGAGAAAAGTTCTTTATATTCTTAGTCTACGGCTTGCCTTAATCTATGAACTCTTACAAAATCATACACAGCAAAAAAAATAGTTATAGCACTATCTTTTTTGACAGTTATAGTGATAGTCACATCTACTACCTTAACTAGTAGATCTCACTATACAAGTATATAATTGGAATAACTTGAATTCAATTATCATTCCAACAATCTTAATGTTGATTATCTGGGGGCCCCACTACAGGCTCTGCTATAAACTTGTCCTTATTTAACTTTCTAGGAATTCGATTTCTTACAGGGATGATAAATTTTGATTTCTGCTTTTTGTTGTTGCTTTGGGAGTTCTCTGTGCAGAGCTTTCATCCTTAAATATTTATGATTATGATGCTATGATCGAGGACAAATTTCACAATGTTGACTGGAACAACTATTTTACATATATCTTATGTGATACAAAGAATTCATAAAGCAGCAAGTAGGCCTGTCACATATTAGCAAATCAAGAGATTGTTTTAAAAAGATGAATGGATAAATCTGCCCAAGGAAGAAAGACCATAGCAGTCTTTCTTCTCAGTGAAATCTGACTTTGCCTTCAACAAACAAATAAATGGAAAAATAAATTACACATGACAAAGGGAAAAAAAGTCATGAAGGACTGTATCCTGTAGGAAGGACCCCACACTAAAGAAGCATGAGGAAGAAAGAGCAGCAGAGGTAAAATGTTATGAACCAACCTCAACTCCCATTTCATGTCCTGAGCAACCTGGCATGGGGGAAGAAACAGAAATGGAGATGTACACTTTAAACGCAGATGTCCCTGCCTATGGTGGAGGGGTGGAACTACATCATCCTTGAGATCTCCTCCAGCCCTGACAACTCTATGATTCTGCTAGGCTCATTCAATGCTTCTCAACAGGTTTCACAGATTTATTGCTGGCATCTCTACACTTTTGCAAGTGAGTGGAACAAAGCAGCCAAACACAAAACAGCTCAGCCTAAGTACAGAGGCCCAGCCAGCATGCATGGGTGATGCTTCAGAGACCTATTCCTACCTAACTGGGGGCCACCAGGCCTCCCAGCCTTTGTCTTCTTCCCAGTCACCCAGTGGGCATAATGGCAACTCACCAGTGGTGACAGGAGAAGGATCCCTCCACCCAGTTAGGCACAGCTTGTGGCTTCTGTATTTTCTGGGGCCCATTATAAAGGGCAGTGGGCGGGGAGGGCAAAATGGTCACACCTGGGGTGGGAGGAGACTCCAACAAAACCCAGGTGCTCTGGGTTTGGGGGAAAAAGGAGAAAACGTGGGGTGGGAAAGTGCAGACAGGGTGGAAAAGAGAAGGTGGTGCTGGAATGAGTGAGATGGAAAGAAAAAGGATGAAGAAATGAAAAGAGGAAGATGGAGCAAGAGGAAGGACATGGAGAGGAAAGGAGGAAAAGGGAGAGAAAAGGATATTACTTAGCTGCATCTTCAAATCTTACTTAAACTTTCAAGTGTTTTTGCAGATACTCTAGACAGTGGTGATTTCACTAATGAGCAAGGCGGTAAGTGTAAGTTGCAATTTTATTTTATGTTTTAATATGGGAAGCTCCCTTATTTCAGTCCAAGTCAAATAATCAGAATAACTTTCTGATAGAAACAGAATACACTGTTCTTTCTTTGAGACTAACCACTACCATGAGTTAGATTGTGGTGATGTCAGAAGCACTGACACTTAGCAACCAATCCAGAAAAAAAAGAAAATCTGGCAGAGAAATTTTTCAGTAGAACATTCAACAAATTTGGAGATGTCTTAAAACATTTGTGATCAGCCTCTGCATATCTGTGTTTTCATCTTGGCTATTAACTGGCATGTCTAGAACTACCAAAAACCAGAGCAGCTTGACTCTATCAGGGCTCTACAGGGCTTTCAAACATGTACATCAAGCTTAGAAAAGACTCTTCCCAAAGTTTATGGTCTCGGATGTCAGAGATGTGTTTTCAATGCCCTTTTCCTTGCACCTCTCTCCTTTTTTTAACGTATGAATGAAAGTCATGATAAAGAATTTATCCTTATCATAATAGCTTTAGTCTCCATAATATTGTTCACACTGATGGTATCTTTTGCTGTCTTTATATGCCTTTTTAAAGCCATTGCACTGATTCTGTATTGCATGGCATTTTGAGTAGCTATTGATACCTGTGCAATGTGAATGTAAACTGCATCTCATTTTATTGGGTTCTGACTAAAGCAGTGGCTTGTTCAGGAGTAACTCCCTAGAGAAGGGGCAGGACTCTGAATTGTCATGACAATCATCTTTATGAGAAAGGAAAAAAAATGTGAATGAGCCTCTAATGAGATTATCATCATGTCTTATATTTTATAAATACACCTCAAATCTCAGTTTTAAATGGTTTTAGCTATCTGATTTCCATTAAAATCAGTTGGAGTCCTGTGTCTCAAATATCACACAGGACTATGCAGTGCATGGGGAAATAATTATGGACATAAAACTAGACTCATGGATTTTGGTAGATATCCCAGCTGTGTTATCTGTTTGTATGTTTAAAATCTGATTTCTCCTTGGTATGGAACAATTTAAAAACAGCAAAATTTGGAAATGTTTTGTGATGATGGAAGTTGCAGAAAAAGCCCAGCAAGACTATGATAAGCAGGTACACCAGCATGCCTTCTTTTCTAGTTAAATGATAATAGTACTATTGTGATATTTTATGAGGTCATAATCCTGATCCCAAACTATAAGGCTAAAGGATCAACACTTTATTCCAAGACTAGAACCACATTATTGCAGCAACACAAATTCTGCATTTCTCCAGGCTTGGCACCAAAGAAAGGCACATAAAATCTCCTCATGGGTGCCTAAGCAGCTTCTTCTCTGCACTGACTACATATAAAATCCAGGTCCTGACTTCAGAGGAGATGTTTTTCCCTAACATTCATCTGCCAGAAGGAAATTCTCAAAGATGCCACAAATGATGTAGTTAGTAGCTATCTACAAGCAGATCAGCCTCACCTCCATCCCTGGAAAGGTGATGAAACGGATTGTCTTTGGTGACAACAAGGATTAACAAGGGAAGCTCAAGCTTGACCAATCTGATAGACTTTTATGATGGCATAAGTAGATGAACAGATGAGGGGAGGTGAGTGGATGTGGTCTATGTTGACCTAGTTGAAGGTCTAAGGGTAGTGGTGTCCTCTAGGGGTCAGTACTGGGTCCAGCCCTATTCAATATATTCATCCACGATCTGGATAAGGGGATAAAGTGATAGAGTGTTCACCCAGAAAGTTTGTTGATGATACCAAACTGGGAGGAGTGTCTCATAGAACAGAAGGCTGTGCTGCCACTGCCATCCAGTGTGACCTAGATAGGCTGGAGTGCTGAGTGGGGAGAAACCTAATGAAATTCAGTAAGGAGAAGTGTAAAGTACCACTTGATGTATCAATACAGGTTGGGTGCTGGCCTGTTGGACAGCAACTCCGAGGAGAGGGATGTAGGAGGTCTGCTAAACAGGATGACCAGGAGCCAACAGTGTACCTTCCAAATCCCATTTAAACTTTCAGATGATCCTTTTGTAGTAATAGGGAATTAGAGCAAGGCCAAGGGGAAAGAGAGTAGATTTAAACAGAAAAATAATGCAACTGAGGTTACTAGAACTCAGCTCAGATCATAATTTACTTTTCTTTGATACTTTTCTTCCACGTTGGTAATAGATAAAACTCAAGAAAAAGTGTTTGCTAGGAAAAAGGAGAGTTTTCTTTTCATTTTGTTCCCTTTGTGGACATGAAAATTATATTTCACTCAATTCAGAAAATAAATTCTAAGGAATTTAATCTCTCTGGTAAATGCAATCCTGCTGAATTACAACCCCTTATGTAACTTCTGCATTTCTTTAGTATTCATAGATTTACAGGTACTGTCCTCTGCCCAGTTTTAACATCCAGCAAGATAGAAAAGGGATCTTGTTTTTAATCCAACATAAATTCCTGGTTAGTTTTATGAGGCTGTCACAGATAAGACACAAGGGACACAAGGGACAAATGTAAGCAGTGTGCACCAGGACTCATGGATGTGCGGAGCCTCAGGGTAGGCTCAGAGCTGAAGACTTTGGGATTGCTTTTCCTGTTGTATTTGCAAACTCTCTGTTTTGCTTTGACTCTTAGTCTCAAAAGTTTAATTTGTACCTGGCTTTCAGTTAATAACTATTTGAAATCTGACTCTTAAAGGAAAAAGAGCGATTAGAATGGACAGACTCTCACTGGGAAAAGGAAGGGCAGCAGCTCTGAATTTGTGTTCTGCTCTCTGGATTACATTTGTTGGGGGAAAATAAATGGTCCTGGGGACGCAGAGTCTAGTCTGGGTTTGGGGGAAGGCATTGTGCAGCACTGAAATACTCGTTGGGTGATTACGCCTATGTTAGTAGCTGGATGTGGCTTTATTTAGGCAAACTGCCAGCGTGCTTACCTTCAGTGGACGCTTGTATAACTTCGCCAGTGTTTTGACCGTGATGGCTCCTTAACTCGGTGTTTGAGGGCTGCCCTCGAGGGAATGTCTGCTGGGTGTTGGAGCTGCACTGCGAGGATTGCGAGCCTCACACCACGGCTGGCGGATGGCAGCGTGTGGCCGAGGGCCTGTGCGCGTCCTGAGGGGCGGCGGGGCGGACACAGGCGCCCTCCTCTCACACGCCCGCAGCTCTGACAGCCCGGCGCCGCCGCGCGCCTGCTTCTTCTCCCCGGCCCGCGTTCCTCAGCGAGTGTCGGTGCGGGAATTGGAGCCGCTGGAACGCTCGCTCCAGCGGGAGGGCTGGAACGCAAGCCTGAAGCTGCGGTGGGAGCCGCCCTGAGGCAGAGCTTGGGCTGTTACAGGAAAGCTGAACCGTCTTAAAGACAGAAGATGTTTTCGTTTAAAATCTGAGATACTCCCCTGTTGTCACCAGAGTGTCGTCATGTGAGAGGATGTCAGCTGCTTTTGGGGTGCCCTGGCTGGCTTTGTGCTGGGCATTTTCCCTGTAACCAGGACTTGGTCTTTGCTTCTGCTGTCATTAGCCTTTTGCCACCTTCCTCCTTCGGTTGCCCTGAGACTGGCAACCCAGTAAGGAGGATCTGAGCCACTGCCTCTGCACTTATGGGGCAACAGAGCTCTCTGGACCCTGAGGCCTGGCTCCCTGTGAGCAGAGTGTCCTTCCCAGTGGCTTCTTGGCTGCTGGCAGCCTGGGCAGCATGGTAGCCTTGTACTCAGGGCTTGTCAGGGTATTTGTCCCTAGCAGCACCTTGAGCTCCCTGTGAGCAGGGCTGCGGCCTCTTGTTTAGGCAGCCAACAGGAACAAGCTCACCTTGGCCATTGAAAGGGTGCAGGCTGAGGAAGTGCTGTGCTGGAGGGCACCATCTCACCTTTAGCACTGCCTTTGGCTGTGCTGACCTCCCTGTAGTTGGGGTCAGGGTCACTCCCAGGTATTATGCCAGGAGGGACAGCCTGTAAATTTGGCACAGATGAGAGTCTCCCATTCTGTGAGGCTTGTTGGGAGTGCTGTGCGGAAGAGGATCTACCTGCAAGTAGGCCTGTGTGTGTCCCCAGAGCTCAGCAGAAGGTTCGAGGAAGGTCATGCCCTGTATTAGGGTGGTATGCTGGCCACCTAGGTGTGGAGCTGAACAGCTCCCTCTGGTTTTGTGGCTGGGACCTCTGTCCACTGGATGTTGGCTGGCTGAAGAGCCATTGCCTATCTGTGTGATTAGGGTAAGTGCTGCTGTAGCTTGTTGTACCTTTTAGCCCTGTTGAAAGTCTAGTGAAAATCTCATTAGAATTATTTGTCATTTATGAATACACAGAGTGAGACAGTAATGACTTTGGAACCAAAGAAGTATGAAAACCCACAAAAGACTGCATGAAACTGAGTTCTGCCATTTACCAATTTGCAAATGTGTTTTGGGAAGTAAAAAGATTTGAGTAATATTGCTGGTTTTTATTTGCATACAACTATGGGACTATTGGCTTGCACTATGCTTTTTAATCTCATTGGGAAGACGCTTAATGTAGAAAGCAATGCCTTGGCCTTGATCTGCAAGTATCTATATTTTTCATTACTCATGAGATTAGTCATTATCAAGTCAATGCATCTACTCATACAGGTAAATGTATCCACATATGTTAGAAGATTCAGGGTTAGAATCATAATTCCTTGTTGATCTTTCAACATCGTGATATTAAAAAAAAGAAAACCAACAAATAACCCACTCCTTTTCCTTACCAATGTAAAGCAAAAGTCAACAATATGTGAAAGGCAGTTTCAAGTTGCAGATTATCCACTTAAGTGGGAGAAAGTTTCCTAGCTAACAATCAATGGACAAAGAACATTGGCTACGTAAAATGATGTAATATGTGTTGCTTGGCGGTTGTAGGCAGGGTAAACTTCATTCTTGGTTCAAGTCTTTCCTATTTCCTTATTCAGAATAGCACCTCCATTATTATTCTATTTATTAGAAATTTTCAGTTGTCCAGTGAAAGCTCTCTGGCAATCAGATGTCCCAGAAATTTCCAGTTTCTTCTCTAGCTGCTTTTCAAAAAGTGGTGAATACCTGGCTGGTTGGGGAAGCATGTTAAAAAAACTATTCCCAGCTACAGAAGCACAATCCAGTAAAAGAAGCAGGAAATGAAACAAGGAGAGAGGTGTTCTCTCTTCTGGTTGGTTTTGGCTTTGTCCAGTTATGACATGGGTTAACTAATCAAATCAACCAACCAACCAATCACCTTACATTTTTTAATGCCTTATTCCAGGTATCTTAACCATCTCTGAAGTATGACTCTCACTCTTTCAGAAGACTGCACATGATGGTGAATTAAGGTAACATGGTGCATTTTTTAAACTGTTTTAAATGTTTTTGTACAGAGCAGAGGACCTATTTAAAATTAAGAATTTTAGTCAGTTTAATATTTTAGATGCTACAAGTACTACTAAACTTTCTGCAGTTTAAAGAGTACATTAGCTGCCTGTTGCAGTGTTGCATTTCTCTTTTTAACCAAATCTCTAACACCAGTTGTAAAACAATTTGTTTTCTTCCAATTTCCAAATGATTTATTCCAGAACATGGAAACATCCAAATAGTATTAAAGTGAAAACTGAGGAAGGAAAATGGCTTTAAAGATATGTATTACACACTAGCTAGAAAATTTATACATTTAAATCTTATTTAATTTATCAAAGTTCTATTGTACAAATTAACATTAAAAAAATTCTTAAAAGATGAGGATACAGTACACTTTTGTAGTCATGCTGGGAAGTGCAGAGAAGGACCTTTTATTTATTGTTACACAGAAAAGTGGAGTAGAAGGTTGGCTACTTAGCTCATTTGCTGTGAAAAGCATGAATATGCTTAGATACTTATTAAGCAATTATTAGAGTATATGTAAAACAGCGTAATCATTGAACGCCTCTCTTTTTTTTTATGGGATGACATATTTCAGCTCAGTATTGATGAAACAATGGGTACTTCTAGGTGTAGATGGTAGATAAGATAAATGGAAGTGTGAACAGAAGGAATGCGGGTGTAGGTCTGATGTAATTAAGCAGTGTAATTAGTATACATAGGTAGTAAAGGATGTGATCTGTAGATTGCCATGTGAATAGAACTGAAAGTGTATATAAGAAAAATAAGTTGTGTAAATGTCTTCACGGGGGAAAAGCCTTCTGAAGTCCATGCCTGCTGCTACAGTCTTTACTTCCTTTGTCAGCTTCACAGATTCCCTTAGTACTAAATTAATTATGATTTAACACATCAATCAGTTGAGAATTTGAAAATGTGTTTGTTGATGTTCAGAATTAATGTGTGCAGACATACTTTTATTAGATGAAGTAACAATGCCATTTTGACTTTGGCAAAATATTCAAAATAGTTAATGTAAGTCTAAGTTTGTAAGCTAGTTTGGAGCTAGCTGAATGTTTTGGTGAGAAGAATTAGATTACAGGCTGTGGAAGGAAAACAATGGTGATGTCTACTTCCCTCATAGGCTTGCTGACAGGTACAAAAACAAAAAGCAGAACATAGATCACTCACTTGGCACTTCTGCTGCTGGCTGAGCTGCATCTCTAACCTCACCCTCTGTTTCTTTTCTAATTCACTTTGCTTCCTAACCCCCTGGCTGAACCTCCATTCTTCTTTGGGACTGGGGTAAGGTTGAGAGGGGTAGGGGGAAGGTGAAGGGGCTTCTGGAAGCCCCTCCTGGGGACTCAGGTTTCTAAGAGGGGAGTTGTGTTTCTGTATTACCTTTTTACCTTGTATATTTCTGTATATAACTGTATGTACTGTAAATATCTGCTTGTGTATTGTGCTAAGCTGTAAATATAAGTTTCATTCAATTTTTCCAGAGCTGGCTGAGTCTAGTCTGGGTGATTTCTAAAGTGTGGGTGGGCAGGGAGCACCCAAACCATCGCAGTTTGCTTGAAGAACATATCATTTTCTTCAATAGTTAAGGGGATTGAATGATGTAAATTCAAAATATTGTGGTGTTTTATGGGATAGGATTTGAGAAATTCTTTTATTACTGTCAGCATGAATATTGAAAGTCAGTTTCTCCTTTACCGGAAGAAAAACACAGTAAGTTTCTGAACTTCAATATGCATTTCATGTGTTATGGCATTTGTCTGGCCTAGAAAGATTTCACCACAAAAAGATTTCAGTATTAAAATTATTGAAGGGCAAGCTGCAGTTGAAGACTTTTTCCATTATTCATGTCAAGTGGAGAAAAATTGGGCAATGATTTGTCCAACTTGTGTATTGTTGTATGTCTGGCATAGAAATGTCTCTCTGAGAACAATGATAAATCTGAGTCTCCCACACTTATTTGTTTTTCTTGTGTATGATCTGCACTGCACTCCCTAGCTAACATTTTTCGATCTTTTCCCCATGACCAAATTACTTAAACTGCACATAATGTATAAAGTTTGCTCAGAAGTGGATCTGAGCTACAGCTGTGGAAACCTACTTTTTCCTTCAGCAGACACAAAGTACTGCTGTCTTTCATGTGTGTTACAGCTGTCACAATAGATGCTGTTCCTTTCCACCTTCAACTGGATATAAAAAGCTGACAGTGTCATATTTCAGTATTTGTGGAGGTAATAGAATTCTTTGTCTTTTATACATCACGGTGTAACTATTAAATAATTAATCCTCTACCATCCCTCTAAGGCTGATAAATATTATCCTTCTCTTATAGATAGGATAGTAAACAGCAAAGACTAAATTCTACTGACATCAGCAGAGGGTTATTAAGGATTTTGTAGAAGATCACAAAGTAAAAGAGTCTCTAACTCCTAATTCCGTGGCTGATCCAATGCTCTAAACTATCTGATAATAAACACATTTTAGTGCTTTTCTTACAGAACCACAGATCATCCTGAAATATACTGGGTACAAAAGGGTGTAATTTATCCACTGCATCTGATGTTCTCCAGGAGGCTATAAAGTCATGAACTGCAGAATAGTTTCCTCTCTTACAGTTCCTTCCTTTTGCCACTGAGAAAAAGTAACACAGCCTCAAACCCATTTGTTACTTAGGAAAAGTGAGAAGCTGTTTTAACCTCCTTCTGATTAATCCCTGTTAGGATTTATCATTCAATTACTTTTGTGCTCTGCAGCATTTGTCAATGGTAAGATGTAATACATGCAGTTCAGCACAGAGTAACAGAATAAAAACAATAGAATTCTTAGTATTTTATTTTAGCGTGGGATTCAAAAATCAGCACTGCAAGCTGAATGCCAGCTGCTGAATATACCATAAAAGCTATTAAGACAATGATATATAGCAACAGGGTTATATAGATCTATAGAAATCTGATTCAGCATGTAACAGTTCTAATGGGTCATCACTCTGATGAAAAAGGTGAACTATTCTCTTTACCATGCACTTCCAGGATAGTTTTCATTCACTTGCTATCTCCAGTAAATGCTTCTTCCTAGCAAATTCAACTTTACTAGCAAATTAAACAATGCAGAATACTAAGGCCAGCTGACAACACTGTGCTTTCATTTAAATTCTTAGCCTGCTGAATAAGGAGGCGACGATAAAATTACATTTGGGAGTTGTCTGTGGCCTAGAATTGTTTGGAAGGTTTCTAATTGCCAGAGATCAGAAGAATGCCAATATCTAACAGTTGAGGTCCGACATCCAGTAACATTCACAAAAAAAATCAGCTTACCAATGTAAACATAGCTGAAGGAATACATGATAGATGTTACAATACTGTCAGGTCAGAGTCTGTCCTCATTGCCTTCTTATTCTTAACTGCATGAGTAAATGCAAGACAAGATAGTGAGATCTCCAGTTAAAAGATGTTACAGTTACTGGTGAGTGGATCTGAATCACTGAATGGAGGTTGTATATCAAATTAATCAAAATGTTTTACGAACATTAAACCAAACATTGATGATTACTTGGGTAATTACTGAACTTTTGGGTGCCATTTTGCTATGATTATTGACCATTTGCAAATGTCTTACATTTATAACATGAGCATGGGTGTTTCATCCCACTTCACTACAGATGTCCAGAGCCTAGATATTCACCCTGATCATCTACACTCATAATAATAAAAAAAAGGTGTGTGGGGGAGGTGGGACATGGAAAAAAGACAGTTCTAGACCACAACTAATTTTGTACTGAAGTGACTGCTAAGATCAGGTGCAATCAGGTATGCCTGAAAGTGTTTTTTTGCCCCCAGTGACTATGGAGGATATCTCTGTGCAGGACAGTTAGCTGCAAATATTTAAACATGAGTGAAATTAATTTCTGCCAAGGAGTCTAGGCTGCTAGACATTATAAGCAGAGTACTTTGGACAGTAAATGCTATTGCTCTGATGGTGAAATGAGCTAAGGGCTCCCCCAACCACTTCTTTCCCCATAGTTGAAGATTCATTTGGGTTTTTGGTGTTTTGTTTTTGGTTGGTTGGTTGATTTTAAACATTTGTCACATGCTTTCAAGACTTGCAACTTAACCCATTTTTACTAAAAAAAGGCTGTGAACAGACTTTGGGCTGTTTGAGAGACTGGTAGACAGAGTCCCTTGGAAGGCAGTTCTAAAGGGCAAAGGAATTCAGGAAGACTGAACAGTCTTCAAGAAGGAAATCTTATAGGAGCAGGACAAGACCTATGTGCCAAAATATCAGCCAGGGGGAAGATTGGCCAGACTTAAGTGAAAGTTTTGGTAGAACTCAGTCTGATTTCAGTACCATGGAAGGTTATGGAGCAGATCATCTTGGTCACACCGCATTTACAGGGAAACCAGATGATCAGGCCTTGACAACATGGATTTATGAAAGGTTGATCCTGATTAACTAACCTAGTCTCCTGCTTTGATGAAGTGACCCATTTTGTGATGAAGGGATGGCTGTGGGTGTTGTACACCTAGAATTTAGTAAAGCCTTTGACACTATTTTCCATAGCATTCTCTTGGACAAACTGCCTGATCTTACTGGATGTATTCTTTCACTCCTCTTATGAGGAGTGACCGAAGGCACTGTGCTTTGTTTAGTCTGGAGAAAAGGAGGCTGAGGGGAGGTATTATCATCTGTACAACTACCTAAAAGGAGGTTGGAGTGAGGCAGGAGCTGATGTCTTTTCCTAAGTAAGAAGTGATAGGATGAAAGGAAGTGGCCTCAAGTTGTGACAACCAGGGGAGGTTTATATTGGATATTAGGAAATATTCTGTCACCAGAAGGATTGTCAAGCATTGAAACAGGCCAACTAGAAAGTGTTTAAGTCAGCATTCCTGGAGTTATTTGACAGATGTGTAGCTGTGGTTCTTGAGGATATGGTTTAGAAGTGGACTTGGCAGTGCTGGGTTAATAGTTGGACTTGATGATCTTAAAGATCCTTTCCAACCTAAACAATTCTATGATTCTAAGATATCTGAAGGGTTAAGACAACTTATTCTTCCAGTTTATAAAACTACTAAAAGGAGGTATGTCTTTCAGTAGAATACTTTCATCAGACTTTTCTGCTTTATCTAGTTGTAGCAGTTGATCTAACAAATAATACTGCCTTACTTTGAATTGTGTCATTTCCCTCAACACTTGCACTGTGGAGTGTATTTTGCCTGATTTTCCCATAACCAGATTTTGTCTTCAGAATTGTTTCTGAGAATTTTTAACAGTGATTTTGATTTGTTGTTAATGGAAGAAATGTTATTTACTAATAAAAAGCAGGAAACAGACACAGAAAAAAATGTTAAATTGATTACAGTGTTACACAGTGTTAGCACTTGTGATCCTGTTTTTTCTGTTTTTCAAGTTCCACAGGTTGGGACAAGACATTTTAAAGAATCAGTAAATGAGAAGTCAAAAAAAAAAAAAAACAGTCAGTAAAATACTGCTGTATTATTAACATCAAAAGAATCTTAATCTCTGGGAAATGAATAACTTGAGAAGTTTTGATGTGTGAGGAGAGACTGTTTTTAAGTCATGGAATGTCAATAACACAAAGATTAGTATCCAGCAATCCATAGTTCAGATACTAACATTTTTTAACCCTGATTCACATATGTAAACTACATAAAATGAATATACCTATACCTGACAGTGAAGTGCATTTGTTCACAGCCTTGTTGAAATGTGGAAACAAATTTATGTAACTCCTCCTTTCAGACTAAGAGCCCTAATAAGAGTAGCAAGATGCAGAGACAGAATCACAAAAGATAGTATTTTGCTACTGAAAAGGTTGCATGTTCTAGGAAATAAAAACAAAATCTGACTTTTTTTTTGAGACTTCAAAGAATATTTCCTGTTTCAAAAATCTTACAATCAAACAACACAGTCACAAAACATACTTTTAATATTTACACATATATAACAGAAATACAAGTTGCAAGCTCTGGAATACATTCCTTTCTACTAAAAAAAAATACTGTAAGTGAGCATTTATAATTTTAAAGGAACAATCTTTTCACAAGATTTTAATTTTTCTTTACAATTTTTAGTTACATGAATGTTAAAATCTCTGGTTCTAGTTTTGAAAGTAATTGAATGCCAACCAAACCTAATATTTTGCACACTGAGAATTTTTTTTTCTCTAAATGCACACTGTAATTAACTATACTTTTTTTTATTTCCCACTAATTACAATTAGAGTTCATAATTCCACTATGATTAGCCTTTGATTATCCTAGTGCTTCGTGAATAACAAAATAATTGCTTAATTGGTGATAGCAAAGCATAAATAAAAGCATCACTTATTTAAACATGCAAAATGTAGAATACTAAAGCAAAAAAACAAATAATGCTTACCTTTATATGCCCTTTACACAGTAAAGCTGAATATGCTTTCATTTGCATCTAAGTTCCATTCTTGAAAATGATTCTAGTAATATTTGATCCTAATCAGTGCCACAAACTTTCTTTGGGACTACGTTCTAGTTGTGGAAGGCCAAAACAGGCCTAAACATGTCCTGGCTTGTCCAGACATGTTCCCTGCTCCTTCCTCCCTTCTTCTTTTTGGGGAGACACCGGTAGGAAATGAAAACAAAGGCTTGCTGCCATCAATTCTCCTCTTCATGGTAAACAGGGTACCCACACATGTTTACACACTTGTTTGTGTTCTGCCCTAAAAGGGTAAAAGCAAGGCCTAGCTCACCTAATATGGTCAAGTTTGGCAAACAGCCATTCTGATTGGCTAATCTGTGGCCAAAGAGCCATTAGTCTTGGGCTGAATTGATAGAAGAGATGAGCAGGTAAATACAATGTGCTCTGCCTTATTGCTCTCTGCTATTGCTTACATGCTCTCTGTGGTTGTTTAGAATCATAGAGTCAGCCAGGCTTTAAGAGACCTCCAAGCTCATCTGGTCCAACCAATCACCCAGCAGCCTTGTCCAGTCAACTAGTTCATGGCACTAAGTGCCTCATCCAGTCTTTTTTTAACACCTCCAGGGACAGTGACTCCACCAGCTCCCTGGGCAGCCCATGGCAATTGTATTCCTCCATGCTCTGCCATACTTTTATTGCTTTGCAGCATTATGTCTGCTAAGTTCCAAGCCAGCTTGGCTGTATAATAACAAGCCCTGATGCTTTGAACTTGTATACCTGGAATTACTTTAGTTTACCAGCAATAAACATTAAGTGCTTTAATGCAACAGGCTTAGCCAGCATGATATGGTGCTCATCTGCACATCTGCAAGACACCAACAGAATTCCCTTCAAGTGTTTGGGTACTGTCTGAAACTATAATTTAGCCCCAGGAATCCAGAGATAATATTTTGTAAGTAAATATTCAAAGGCCTCTTTATAACTAATTCTAAGTGCCCTCTGCCTTAAGCAGAAAGAAGCCTCTCGAATCCCTCTAGTGGGTAAGTGGTATAACTGACCACAAGGACCTCTTTCCAATTCTAATAGTTTAATGTTTGTATTATTGCTAGTTATATCTAAAGTGTTCTAGATTGTGTCTGTTTTTTTTCACGACTGTGTGAAGAACCTATTATTAAAAATATTGTGGCAAAACTCTTGAATATCAAAATGAATACTCTATTAATTCTGAAAATAAAAATCCTGCCCTTGCCTTACCAATACAGTTGTAAGTATTGGTATCATGGATATAATAATTTCAAATTTGTCAGTAAAAATTATCAGCACACTTTTCATTCAGTTACATTCTGTTTAAAGGATTGTTACTGTATCTGCTGTGCAATGTAGCTGTAAACTCTGTGCAAATCAACAGACTTCACAGACATGGACAAAGCTGCATACACAGTTATCAAAGCCAGACATTTTACATCGTAGTGGTTTCTAATGCTCGGTTGTGCAAGCCCTTTCCTACTGGAGAGAAAAATGAAAATGTTCTTTCATCCTTTTTGACTGTTTTTACAATTGTCTTAAGACTGAACTTTGTTTTCAAAGGACATACATACACAGTCATTCTTGATGTCATATTTCGCAGAATGAAATGGAATGGATTGGTTAGATATGACTGGCAATGTGGGCTGCAGGCACACATTGCTGGCTCATATCCAATTTTTCATCTTTGAGTATCCTCAAGTCCCTTTCTTCAGGGCTGTGCTTGAGTAATTCATCCTCCAGTCTGAACCCTATCTCAGAGTGTGAATAGTGGTTGAGATCAGTTTCTTAGCTGACTATAATTTTACCTTGAATATCTCCTGAGATCACTTTGTGTGTAATGACATGTAAGAAAATTTGTTGAGCTGTATTTGATTTCTCAAAAAGAATGATGAATATGTTTGCTTAGCAAGAGGAATGAATATGGTTTTCTAGTAGAGTCACAAACAGGTTGCAATATTTCCATCTGCTAACAGGTTAGAGCCAGGTTAGTAAATACTCATAGGCTTTAGTTTGGTAGGTGTTCTATTTAATTTTCAAGCGCAGTTTTCTTTGCCCATTTATTTTTTTCTATTCATTCCACTATTACGTATGCAAACTCAAAATATGAATATTTTCTCTTTATCAACATTACTTTATTAAGACAAATTTTCACACAATTATATATCTTGATGCAGTCAGTGTGATTCTTCCAATTTGCATTTACTCTTCTGTTTCATGACTAAAATTCCTTTGCCTCAGGACTATGAATTACACCATCATTAAGTGGTGAACAAAAGAAAATGAAAAAGACAGTATTCTTGTAAAACATTTATTCTTTAACAATAGATGTCAACAATCTTTAATCCACTTAGTATTTGAGAGAAGAGTTAGAAGAGGCAGATCTTCACAAGAAAAAAACCTATTTCAGAAAACAAGCTGAACATGAAGAATGGATAGTTTGTAGTTACATTCCAATCCTGAATAGCTATATACAATCACTCCTCTGTTTCATACAAATAGAGCTATTGCGACATGCTGAGATTACAAGACAGTAAATTCCTAAACTGATAAAAAGGGGAATGTTCTTTCTGCAGCATGTAATTAGACTGTAGAATTCAATGTCACACAATCATTGAGGTTAAGGATGTAGTCACATTCAGATAGTTATTTATAATGATAAACCCTTGTAGAGACTGATATAGTGGATGAAAAGAAAATGTCATGGAATGAAAATTTTTGGAATAAAACTAAACCTCCTACTTTATTTAGCACTACTAGTTCATAATGGCAACACAGAAAAGAAAAGAATTAAGAAGGAGCTGTTTCACATCTGCCTGTTGAAGGATTCTTACTACAACTACTAAGATACTGGTCATTGTCAGATGTATTAATGGACTAGATGCATTTTTTTTATCTAAAGCAACAGCAACAGCAGTTCTCAAGGTTTGAGCTGTACTTGATCATCAGTGGCTTAACTGTTGGAGTGTACATCAGTGTTCATTAGTATTGGTATAGGGCTGGTATTTTACACATTCCTACAAGTGAGCTCTTGGTTGAACAAGAAATATTAGATAAGACACAGCTAGCATACACATGACCAGCCTGGATGGGTGAAGGACTTGTGAAAGAATTAAGGGAAAAAAAAGATGGCATATCACTTTTGGAAAGAGAGGGAGGTAACTCAGGAAAAAATTAAGGATATTGTCAGGTCATGTAGGAAGAAAACTAGAGAGGCAAACGCCCAGTTAGAACTTAGACTGGCCACTCCTGTGAATGATAACAAGAAATGTTTTTTATAAATATGTTAATGACAAAAAGAGGGGCAAGGATAACCTCCACTCTTTATTGGACAAGGAGGGGAATGTAGTAACTGGAGATGAGGAGAAGGCAAAGCTGCTCAACACATTCTTTGTCTCAATTTTCAATAGTAAGACAGGTCATCCTCAGAACCATTGGCCTCCTGAGCTGGTAGAGGGGGTCAGGGAGCAGAACAGTCCCCCTGTAATCCAAGAGAAACCAATTAGAGACTTTTTGAGCTTCTTGGATCCTCATAAGTCTATGGGACCAGATGGCATCCATCATAGGATGATGAGAGAGCTGGCAGATGAGCTGGCCAAGCCACTCTCCATCATTTATCAAACAGTCATGGCTCACTGGAGAGGTCCCTGAAGACTGGAGGCTGACCAATGTGGTGCACGTCCACAAGAAGGGTTGGAAGGAGGACCCAGGAAATTATAGACCTGTCAGCATGACCTCAGTGCCATACAAGATAAAGAAACAGATCATCCTGAATGAAATCATAGGGCATCTACAGGATGGCCAGGGGATCAGACCCAGCCAGCCCAGCATGGATTTAGGAGGGGCAGGTCCTGCTTGACCAACCTCATCTCTTTTTATGACCAGGTGACCCACCTGGAGGATGTGAGGAAGGCTGTGGATGTAGTCTGGCTGGATTTCAGCAAGGCATTTGACACCGTCTGCCATAGCAAACTCCTGGCAAAGCTGGCGGCCCATGACTTGGACAGGGGCAGTTGATGCTGGGTTAAGAACTGGCTGGAAGGGTAGGCCCAGAGAGTGGTGGTGAATGGAGTCACATCCAGTTGGCAGCCAATCACAGGGAGATGATCACTTCCCTATTCCTGTTGCAAATCAGGCAACTTTCAAGCAATACACCCAGGGTCCCTCTCCAGATTGTAGTTTTCCAACCATACATCCTCAAGTTGAACTTCATAGAATTAGCCTTGACTCACCGATCTAACCTCCAAAATGGTATCTCCTTTAAACAAATCTGAGAAACATCTGTGTTTAAGTGATCAATCTAATGAGTCTGCATATTCCCACAGCTCCATAGCATTTGTCTCTTGCAATAAACTATTATGCTTCCTGATATGCATTATTGAACACATTTCTGCATGATTTTGTCAAAATGGACTGAGACTCAACTTCTCATTTAGCTAGAGAATCCTGTAAAGGGATTGATAATTACAGAAATAAATAATCTGTGCAATAATTCACAATAATGTAACCCAGTCTAACAAGATTGTAAATACATCTTTGTGGAATTTGGGCAAAGTATTGTTATTTTCTTTTAACAGAAATATGCAATAACATGGAATCTTCACAATGGGTGTAAAATGTCAGAATTAGAGTAGCATCTTTTCAGTTGTCATCATTCCTCTATTGACCCAGATATGTCATGTTCTGAGCTTCTAAACACAGGGCTGAGCTGTGGAGCTTCCAAGAAACAATTTTCTTCAAAGCTTCAGAATGAAAATGGTAGTAAGCAGTTTTTAGAACTGTCTGTCATGACAGAACTAGACACACAGGAAAGAATATACTAAATAGAAGTGGAAATTGAAGAAAAAAATCTAAAAAAAGAAGACTTAGAAATAACTTTTGCTGGAGGAAATCTGCCATTTAAAAACAACAAGTTAAACTGATTTATGCAACTGATAAAATAATTAGATAAATTATCAAACAAAGCTTACTCACTACTCATTGATTAACACATAATCCATTGTTCTTCTTGAGTTAAAACTTCTGTGTGGAGTAGCTTTTCATTCACTTTAAGAAAATTGCAAACTATACTATGTTTCAAGAGGCATCCTTATTCTTAACGTGGTTTTGCTAATACAGGTGTTGGTTGACCTTGGCTGGATGTCAGGTATTCATCAAAGCTTCTCTAATGGTTCCTCCTCCTCAAGTGGACAGAAGAGGAAAAAAAAATCTATGGGAAGGCTTATGGGTCAAGACAAGGACAGGGAGAGATCACTCTTAATTACCATAAAGGGCAAAACAGACTCAACTTCAGGAAATTAGTTTAATTTATTGCTGATCAAATCCCAGTAGGAAAATGAGATATGCAGCCACATCTTAAAACACCTTCATTCCACTTCTCATTTCCTAGGCTTAACTTCATTCCTAATTTTGCCTACCTTTTCCCCTCCAGAAGTACAGGTTGGGGAATGGGTATTATAGTCTCCTCATCAGATGTTGTTTCTGCTCCTCCTTCCTCCTCAGGTGGAGGATTCTTCATTCTTTTCTCATGCTCTAGCATGGGGGCTCTCCCATGGGAGACAGTCCTCCATACATTTCTCCACTGTAAGTCCTTCCAGCAGGCTGTAGTTCCTCACAAACTCCTTCCTGTATGAGTCCTTTCCCTGGGGCACAGCTCTTCAGAAACAAAGTCTTCCAATGTGGGTTCATTGCAGGGTCACAAATCCTGCCAGCAAATCTGCTCCAGTGTAGGATTCTCACAGGGTCACAGCCTCCTTCTAGCATCCAGCTGCTCCAGCACTGGGTCATCCACAGACTGCAGGTGCATATCTGCTCTATTACTGGCTTCCATGTGCTACATGAGGACAGTCTACTTCACCATGTGGGCTGCAGTGAAATCTCTTCATCATTTGGAGCACCTCCTCCTGCTCCTTCTTCTCTGATCTTGATGTCTGTGGAGTTGTTTCTCTCATGTGTTCTCACTGTTCTCTGTGGCTGCAACTGTCGTGCAGCAGCTTTTTCCATAAATATGTTATCACAGAGGTGTTACCACCAACATTGATGGGCTTGGCCTCGGCCAGCAGCAGGCCTGCCTGGGAGCCAGTCAGCATTGTCTCTATCAGACACAGAATAAGCTTCTATCAGCTTCTCACCAGAAGCCAATCCTACAGTTCCCTACTATGAAAACCTTTGCATATAAACTGAATGCATTCCATCCCTCACCTCTGTGAATCACAACTTTAAAATTTGTCATTGAATTCATCATGCAAACTCACATCAACAAAAAAGAACTCCCTGCACCAAAATCAAAATCATCACAATACTGAATGCAAGTGGACACACAACCCATCCCTTATCCCTTCACAACAAAAGAAATTCCTCTCAATATTTCCACTGTCTAACATTGTACAGTTCATGTTTTGCCCACTACCTGTGCTGATTGCTCAACTTCTCTTGAACCCTTGTGCTTCATATTGTGCACCAAAAAGAACTGTGATGAGTTGATCTTGGGTAGACATCCAGTGCACACCAGGCTGCTCTTTCATTTCCCTCCTCAGTTGGATGGTCTGGGGTGACAATAAGAGAGAAAAAATGTAGGTCCAAATAAAGGCAGTTCAATAAAGAAAAAACAAAGGACACACACAGAAGAAAAGACAAAAGGTCTGTTCTCTACTTTCCATCAGCAGGCAATGTCCAGCTACTTCCCAGAAAGGCAGGCTTCAGTACATGTAGGAATTGCTCTGGAAGACCAATAGGACAATGAATGCCTCTCTCTCCTCCTTTCCCTTAGCTGTTATTGCTGAGCAGGCATGCTATGGTATAGAATATTCCCTTAGTCATTTTGAGTTGGCTGTCCTGGCTCTATCCTTTCTCAAGATCTTGTCTCCTCCCTGCATACTGGTGGGGGAGAAATGTTGGAGAGACAGCCTCGATGCTGTGTGGCACTGCTCAGCAGTATCCAGAACGTGTGTTATCAGCACCTGTAGTTTCCACCACAAAGCAGAGCACTATGAGAGCTGCTATGGCAAAATTAGCTTTTATCTTAGCAAGGCACAATACAATAAGATGAACATCAGCACAACTTTTGAGTCTAAACCTACAAAATCAAATATTTCAGACATGTTGTATTCAAAGGTGGAAAGCAGTAAAACAGTGAACTCTTAACATCAATAAACTAAAAGCTGATGATGACTAACAGTTACAATACCTTCAAAATTTTTCTCTCTGATATTTCATGCTGCTTATGGATTGGGATTATATTTAGAAATCATTAAACTAATTCACTGTATTACTTAGCTTTTCTTCAACTTTGGGTTGAAGGGTCTGTACAAAATTGGAAGAGGTGCCAGAGACGGCACTGAAAGAAAACTTGTCCCTGTAAATTTTCTTCCTTATCAAGTTAAACTAGTTCAGCTAATATGAAATTAACGCAAGAAGTCATGGAGCATCTCAATAAAGCTGGACTTCAATCCCAATTTCTTTTGTATGCTGACTATATAAGTATTTCCCTCTAGTGAGTCTTTTCCCATGAGATGCTACAGCTGCGTCATGTTGAACTAGAAACAATTACTGAGACAAGAAGATTGCACTCAAAAACTAGGTCAGAAATGAGATGACTGCAAATATGGCTAGACTTGGATTTCTACATGCTAGCAGAAATATTTTGAGGAATATTTGTAGAGAACTGGAAGTACTTCAGGCAGCAGCTGAAACCCTAACTGTGGGAAACAAAAAAACACCAAATATCTGCAAGTGAATTTTGTCTCTACCTACCAGAAACTGATACTGGTGTCAGTGACTGATATGTCCAGTCTCAGCTTAACAAGTGATGTATGCAGAGGCCTTTCAACGCATATGTGCAAGCATACACACACAGAGCCATGTAGAGAATATTTTCTGGGAAAAGGAGGTTTGAATCATTCACAAGAGTGTGTAAAGGAAAATAGAAGGGATTATTTTCAAAGGGAGGGAAGAATTGGAAAATTTTCCATAGTGTAAGGGAAGAAAGCAAAAATTATGCATCTTCTGAAGCCTTAACCTTTATTTTCTTTCTTGATTATTCCCATCCACACAGATTATTCCAACCATGCACTCTAAAAGAGGTGCTCAGTTGCAGGAAAAATAGGCTTCTACAACAGGATTGTAGAAGATGGAACACAGGTTATATTAATTACTTTTAGGAGTTGATGGTTGAACTCATTCGCTGTATGAATGATTTCCTGTGATGTTAGTACTTTGATCCTTCTTTATCCACTACAAACTAAGATTCAACAAATGTTAGTTCTTAGGAACATGGCTACTCTCTGTCATTCACCTGTTTCTCTCAATTTCCATTCCTAAGATAAAAAGGGAATGTCTCTCCAGAGGCACTCACTCTACAGGAGAGTTTTATCTCAATGCCTCTTACACCAAAACTAGCATACAAATTTTCTTGGGCACACAAGCATACAAATAAAGATGTATAAAATAAACCAATTAGCACAGGTAGCTTGTATTAGTCAGAAAGCTTCTCAGCTTCAGTTAGCAGAATTTTGCACTGTATTATGCACTGTGAAATGAAGAATTCTTGTAAATTTTAAACAAATTGCATAAAGTACATACTGAAGATGTAGTACCCACATTGCTGGATAATGAAGAAATCTAGCTCTTAGCACATAACTTCATAGTAAGGATGAAAGTGTGTCAGTATTTAATGAGAAATTGCTGTTATAACCTATGTTTGTACTGATGTTCCTCACGGTTCAGCAACAGGACATCAAGTACACTGCTAAGTGATGTGTGAAGGGCCACAGCCTGAATGCCTTTAACTGACCTCAGTTAAAGACTGGGTAATCAATTTTAAATCCCAAAGCCACATGCAGATATCACGTGTTCCAGCAGTTCCTAACTTGTGATGTACTACAAGCTTGAAGGATAAAATCAAATCTAGTTTTGAAAACAAATCATACATGTTTTGAAATCTAAATACAATAATGCAGTTCTGATTTGACAGGAAAGCACATTCAAACTAAGTGCACTGAGAATTGGACACATAATGTACAAGTTTTCATTCCCATTTTTCCTTTTTTATGATAAATAATGCAGTGCTAACACAACTGGAGTTTTTAGAGCTGCTGATAGAAGACTATAGAAGAAAATGTCAGTTTTGAAGTAAGATGACATTTTGTGCTCAGTTTATCTAGGATTTTTAAAAATGCTAATTTGGAATCACAGAAAACTAAACAATTCAGATTTGTCTTTGCTTAGCTGATGCCTAATACATACTTTTAGTCTCAGTTTATTTAGGCATGTATTGCATATCATAGTGCATTAATTAATTAATTGACATGCAGCTGTAAAGAATTTAGTAATTCATGTACTTTTTTTGACGGATGACTCCAGTGAAAACAGAAAAGGAAAAAAAAATAATATAGTATATATTTTGGATTAGAAGTAGCAGATATAACTTACAGGAGCCATAAAAACCTCAGGCTTTATACTTCATGGTCTAGGAATGGTGTGAGTTATTTTCAGTTGCTGTATCGATATAAATGGCAGAACTCCTTGGAAATAAGTTAACATCTGTCACTCACCCTTGTTTTATTTAGAGACTGGTCTTGAGCCAGTCCTAAAAATTTATGTCTTTCATAAGACCCATCAGTTTTAACTACATCTTGCAGTGATTCATGAAATGCTTGCTTTCTGCTGTTCTTTTAAAAAATAGAATTATTTTTGACTTACTGCTTGTTTGCTTTGTGTCTTTCCTCAATATAATTCCTGTGTGAATTACAGGTAGGTAAAGCTGAGAAAACGTAGAGCAGAATTTAGTTCACTATACCAAATAAATGGACGTGTTACATCTGAGAAAACAGAGCAGTTCTGATGTAAATTTCTAGACTTGGCACTGGGAATAAGACTGTACAGGCAAGAGGAAAATCCCATATTCATCTTTCTCACTGAAAGGAACAATTTGTCACAGGATTGATACCAGCAGCTGCTTGAGACTTTTAAATTATATGTAGGAAGAAAAAAAAAAACCATGGAGAATATTTAATTGCTTCCAAAATGACCTTTGAAACCGTAAGAATACTAACTTTTTCAACCAAACCACTCCAGCTAAGCTAGCTGTTGTTAATAGGCCAGTGGTGAAAGTGTTAGGCACCAATTTATAGCAGAAAGCAAAAAATGTGAGTTCATAATAAAATACAAGTCTAATATTTTAATGCATCTTATACTAAGATTTAGAGTGCAAAGCCACTTGAAAACTTGAGCAAAATGAATTGTTGCAGCCTGAGGGACCGCTCCCCCTGCCCTAAATTCAGAGCAACTTGATCTTGGGTAATCTTTGCAAACTTTGGGAGACGTAGCATCAAATTCAATTGAGTTAAAAGACTAATTCAGGAAGCTGTGCTTTTTTGTTTCCCTGTATTTGAAATTGGACCTGAGCTTTGCAAAGAAAGCAGAAGTTTGATCATATTTTTCATATCTATATGTCATGTTGTACCCTAAAGAAAGCTTAAAGAAGCTGTACCTGCGTAAGTAGTGTCATTAAATATGCTCTGGTAAGTATTTCTGAAGTGACGTCTTTGGAATTATAATACTAATCAATGTGAAAGTTTACTTTAGAGCAATTTTGCTAAAGTACCAAATCCCATATTTACCTAATCTTCTATTTAAACTTTGCAGGAATAACTGGAATCTACTACTCAATTATCATTCTGCTATTCTGCATCTTAGCTGTCCTACTTTAGTTTTGATATTTCCTTACAAAAATGAATCTGACCCTTTCTAATAAGTTTCTTTTAAAAGATCAAATGTATCTGTAGTATTTTCTTAGTTTCTCTGATCTGCTACCTGTGCTTAAGTATGTATGAACATAAAACCTGTTTATTTTAAATTTACCATGACACTGAAAAATGCCCATGTTTCTTTAGCTTAGAGCATACAGAAAGTTTTGCTTATTTGTGTTTCTTCCAGTAAGCACAGCCTAATTATTTGGATAGTGCAATATTCTCAGGTTAATCGTGCCATTCAGTTTAGGTATGTTCTATGTAATGTGCAAATCCTTGTCTTCAGTTTGTTTAGAAGTGGAGAATAAACAATAATACTATGCTTCTTTACCATTTTCCTTTTAACTCTGCAGAGAATAATAGCTATAATCTCAGAATATTTTAAGGACTGTGTACTAGTTATTTTAATTTTAAAAAGAGGTCATCAAATCTCAAGCTATATATACCACATGTCACACATTATCAACTTCACTTGCAACACACCTGCTTTCTGGATCCTCTGTGGATGCTTCAGAGACAGCTTTCTAGGATCCAGGCTTTACCAGGACTGGCAGAAGCACCATGAGGCCAAATTGATCCTGTAGAAAGCAGAGCTATGTTCTGTGTACCTCTTTTCTGCCATTCGCTGAAGCGTGGATGAAGCAAATGAGCCAGGGTGTTTGTAAAGATACAAAGTAGAAGGCCTTTTGGGATAGCTCTCCAGCTGTGATGTACTCCCACTGATAATGCAGGATGGATATGACTCATTTGCCCCAACAGAGTCAAAGACCAAAGACTTCCCAGAATAGAGACTGACCTATCTGGTCCCAGAAATGGAGAGTACTTTCAGGTCACCTTCTGAAAGATACAGAAATGTAGCCTTAAAGAACAAACAAGCAAAATATCTCAAATCTTCCATATTTCCTCCTGTTTGTTTTTTGGGTTTTGGTTTTTTTTTTTTTTTTTTGTTTTGTTTGTTTGTTTTGTTTTTGTTTTTGTTTTTTTTTTCCCAAGGGCAGATTTTTAACCCTTTTGATATACAAAGCTGTGTACAGTAGTAGTGGTACAGAGTTTGAATGCCAGCTAGGAAATTTATTTCACAAAGCCTATTGATTTCTGCAGACAAAATCTTGAAATATCCAAATCTCTACAAATCATACTATCTCTGGGCCTTGCAGCCTCATGCAGTCTGAAAATCCCAGTCCTGTTTGGGGGAGGCTCTGCAGCAAAACACGTTCATTCAATTTGGATTTAATAGAAGTAATTATACATCCCTTACTGAAGTGAAACCATTCCTGATTTATACCAATACAAATGAAATAAGAATCAAATTCTAAATAATGGCAATACCAGAGATTATTATGCATCAAAGAAGTAAGGAAGACGCTAAAAAGAGAAAAAGCCAGACATGCAAACTACATGGCAACTGTGGAAAAATAACCTGCCACTGAGTCAAGGTGGTATGTGTGGAAAGACAAGCTTTCTTGTGTGCTTGAAGAGATCATATTCTGACCTCTCAATCTTGCTCTCATCTATCCATTTCAGAAGTTTTATGTCCTGACTTATTCTTAGGATCTTATATATAGGTCCACAAATATCAAAATCATTATAATGAGATAGTTTTGTGAAAAATACCCTCCCTATTTGGCTTGTAGTCACAGGCCATCCATTTTCTTGCTTTCATGTCCATATTGCTGCAATTCTACATAGAACTCAATTAATTAATGGTGATAAATAACAATAACATAGAGCCCTAATCTAAAAGGACTTTTAAAAAAGAGGGTAAAGTTTTTTTTCTTCGTTGTATATATGACATATGTCATATGCAGATGACACCAAGTTGGGAGCATGTGTTGATCTGTTAGAGGGCAGGAGGGCTCTGCAGAGGGTCCTGGACAGGCTGGATAGTTGGGCACAGTCCAATGCCATGAGTTTTAACAAGGCCAAGTGCTGGATTCTGCAGTTTGGCCACAACAACCCCATGCAGCACTACAGGCTGGGGACAGAGTGGCTGGAGAGCAGCCAGGCAGAGAGGGACCTGGGGGTACTGGTCAACAGCCAACTGAACATGAGCCAGCAATGTGACCAGGTGGCTAAGAAGACCAATGGCATCCTGGCCTGTATCAGGATTAGTGTGATCAGAGGGACCAGGGAAGTCATTCTGCCCCTGTTCTCAGCACTGGTTAGGCCACATCTTGAGTACTGTGTCCAGTTCTGGGCCCCTCAATTTTAGAAAGATGTTGAGGTGCTTGAACATGTCCAGAGAAGGGCAACAGGGCTGGTGAGGGGGCTGGAGCACAGCCATACGAGGAGAGCTGAGGGAGCTGAGGATGTTCAGCCTGGAGAAGAGAAGGCTTAGGGGAGAACTCACTGCTCTCTACAGCTACCTGAAAGGAGGATGCAGCCAGGCAGGGGTTGTTCTCTTCTCCAAGGCATCCAGACACGGAACAAGACACAGGCTCAAAGTGTACCAGGGGAGGTTTAGGCTGGACATTAGGAAGAAGTTTGTCATGGAAAGAGTGATTGCCCATTGGAACAGGCTGCCTGGGGGGGTGGTGGAGTCCCCATCCCTGGAGGTGTTTAAGAGGAGGCTGGATGAGGCACTTAATGCCATGGTTTAGTTAATTTGAAGAATTAGGTGGTAGGTTGGACTCAATGATCTTAGAGGTCTTTTCCAACATGGTTGGAAATTCTGTGATTCTGTGATAATTATGTATTTCACCTTCTGTTTCTAAATGCATCTGAATGGACAAAGAGGGTATACAGCACCAAATCAACTAAACCGATTTTCTGCAATTTCCCACTACATGCTGGCAAGGTTTGACTGAGGGTAAAACTATCAGACAGCAGGGGAGAAGTCAATATCTCTGTGAAATAGAAAGATTTGGGGAAAGTGGGAATATTTATTTACTTTTGCTAGGTTAATAATAAAATACTATTTTAACTTCATCAGAACCTTTGTGGCTTAGAAATATACTCTTGCAAGAGAAGACAAATGAATTCCCCAAATACTGAATAGAATTATGTCTCTCAGTGAAATATTCCTCAGTGGGTACAAGAAGTACTTCAGGAACTCATCTTTGATATACTAACACAATACCTTCGAGGCTTTGTAGTGACCTACAGGAGCACAGATTTATTTCAATACACAAGTACTGATTCATCATATGAAGAGGTTTTCAAATTAAATATTAAAGTATACAAAAGCTAGTTACAAACAAAGATATTTTCTGTTGATCAGTAGATGGCAAGCTTGCTACACACAACTTAAAAATTGTTCTGCTAGCATTTACAACTGTTGTTTTTTGTTTGTTTCTGATATCTATAAATCCATGCTATTTAACATGCTGAATAAATGATTTGTCTATTAGGTGCCTTTAGCAGACGACATAGCTTTTAAAAAGTCTGAAGAAAAAAAATGGTAATTATTATGGTACTTACCTTCCTCAACTAGTTTTTATCTTAAATGACTATATGCTTTAAACCTTTAAAGTTTTAATTTGTATTTGCAAAAAGAAAAAAATATTAATGCTGCAGTATCAAGTGTTTGTAAAGTTTGGAGTTCAGCATTTGTCTTGCCCGCAGCTCTTTACAGGGATTGCAACATGCTCTTAATAATCAGGATTATCTTTAATATGTATAACTGTACACCACAAAAATGCAATAGGGCTGTGCTTGGTTTGCTATATATCTACAATTTTTCCTTGATGATCTGGGCATCTATCTTAACTGATATCATAGTAATATTTTTATACTAGGGGACTGTTTGGTATAAGTAATGTGGCTAAAGGGAGAAAAGTAAGTAAATAAAGTAGGTAATATGAAGATAAGAGAGTGCAAGGAGAAATAAACTCTTGAAGAAATGCATAAGCAGGATTCAGGCAGATGATAGGCAGATTCAGGAATCACAACTTTTAGTTGTCTGGTGCCACACTGCACATCAAGTGTGTTCTTTCCATGCTCTTCAATTGTTAGTCTTTGCTGTCTTGAGTGTTCTGGAATGTGCGTGGGGAATCTGTACTGATTGTAAACAATGGAAATTGTTCTATAATATTGACAAGGGTTGATGCAAGAGTGGCACTGCAGTTCATTAACACAGCTTTAGGAAAAGAGCCACACATTACTGCTACCTGACCTCGGGACTTCATAGAATCATAGAATCATAGAATGGTTTAGGTTGGAAGGGACCTCAAGGATCATCCAGCTCCAATCCCCTGCCATAGGCAGGGACACCTCCCACTAGAGCATGTAGCTCTGCATGAGGAAACTAAAATGTGATTTTAAAAAAAAATAAATCTATTTGGGGAGGTTTTGTTGTTTGGTTTAGTTGCATTGTGTGTACCTTTTTGCATTTAGTTGTGTTTGTTTGGTTTGATTTTTTTTTTTTTAAGGAGGAAATTCAGTAAACATTTAACATCAACTCTATGGCTTTAAGGTGATGTAATAATATAGTAAGAAAATGTTGGTTCCAATAATAATATAATCTAAATTATAAAGGCTTCTTTCACTCATGTGTTATGGGTGGAGAATGGATAGCTGTAAGGAAGCCAAGGATTCAATGTCTCAGTGGCTGTGGAAAGCAAAATGAGTTTTCTGATCTTTTTCTTGTTAGGTTCTGCAAACTAATGGAAGCCCTACTTGTGGATTTGATGCTAGGGATAACTGTGGCTAAAGGAATATTGAATCGTTATGACTAACAAGCTTATTTACAAGCAACAGACCTTGTCCACAAAAATTTTCTTTAAAATCAAGACAGACACTTGTTTGCATTGAAAGTATGGGATGAATTTCAATATATTGTGTTGATTCTTCATCTGAAATAATTTGAAGCTGCTAATTATATTGTAGCAAAAATGCCTGCATTTTCACTGTCATTACAAAGAGTCTCTGCCAGCTCATCTTTTGATGTTGATGCAATTTCAGAACATAGAATCTCCATTATTTCTTTTTAAATAGATACTCATCAAAGAGATAGACATCAGCCATATATCTAATATGTGAACTCAATAAGCAGGCAAACAAAGAATAGTACTTTTCATTATATTATAAAATACTTGTCTTACAGTATAGAAAAGTTAGTTAACTAAAAAACACAGCACAAGGGAAACAGCACATACATAGGCATATGCAAATGAATTTGAAAATCCATAAGGTTTGAACATAAAATGAGAGTTCACAATAAAATGATCCAAGTTAGATCTTGTTAATATGTTTTCAAGAAGACCACAGTAAGTCTGCAAGATATTTGAGGGGGGTTGGGGTATTGTGTTTTATTTTTTTCCAAGTGTACTCATTTCCAGTGTAGCATAAAATAAACTTCCCTGGTATTGCAGCTGTACTACAGTGGTAATATCAGTATATCATAGAAAAATCGTCATTCTACTGCAGAGATGGAAATAGAATAATAGCATCAGTGACCTTTCGTGGGTACTTTCTAGTAGCTTTTCTCTGCTGCAACAGCGTTATCTATTCCGGCTTTATTTTACATTAAACAAATGCAAACAGAAGTTTAAAGACTTTGTTTTCATATCAACATGTAATCCATCATATGCAATGAGTAAAAAAATCATGTTTAACAAGAATCTATTTTATATCCTTTTTATCCTTATGAAATGCAGATTTGATAACTGATGCATGAGCATTCATAAAACCCACCAATGCTTTCTTTCAAAACAAAACAATATTTCATATAAGGGTCATAATGCTGATGATGTAAAATTGGGGAAATAAATCCTAACAACTGGGCCTTTATAGAAGAAGATTATATAAAGTAAGCAAATCTGTTAGCGTACACATGGGAACATACACAAATGCGAAGACGAAAATTTAATATGCCTCATTCCATGCAGTTTTTACCATGCCCTAGTATATGTAAGGTCCACAGGGAACATGTCACTGATTAGAATCATAGAATCAACCAGGTTGGAAGAGACCTCCGAGATCATCCAGTCCAACCTAGCACCCAGCCCTAGCCACTCAACTAGACCATGGCACTANAGGTCCCCCCTGAGCCTCCTCTTCTTCAGGCTAAACAACCCCAGCTTCCTCAGATACTATACTCACAGGGCTTCTGCCCTAGCACCCTCACCAGCTTTGTTGCCCTTCTCTGGACATGTTCCAGCACCTCAACATCTCTCTTGAATTGAGGAGCCCAGAACTGGACACAGCACTCAAGGTGTGGCCTGACCAGTGCTGAGTACAGGGGCAGAATAACCTCCCTCATCCTACTGGCCACACTGTTTCTGATCCAGGCCAGGATGCCATTGGCTCTCTTGGCCACCTCATCTTCAGCCTACTCTCTACCAGTACCCCCAGATCTCTTTCTTCCTGGCTGCTCTCCAGCCACTCTGTCCCCAGCCTGTAGCGCTGCATGGGATTTTTGTGGCTAAAGTATAGAACCCTGCACTTGGCCTTGTTAAATATAGTTCATATTAGTTTATATTTGTTTACCTTCTGTAATTTCTATCTAGTTTCAGAGTTTCTGACCCAGACTAATAAACAAACGCCGTACTGTACAATACAATTAGGCAAGAATGGGAAATGTTTCATAGGATAAATTTAGAGAAAAATTGTCATTTTCAGATATATTTTAGAATTTTAGTTGCTATAGGAACAACACATTTCTCTTTGCTGTACATTTCTTTACCCAATACTGGGAACTCTATGTGACAAAACAACAATTTTGCAGTCTACAATTTAGTCTGGAGAAAAAGATTTTCCCTCTCTGGGAGAACATGATTAGACTGGAGCTTACAGAGCTTCTAAAAGTTTGGGGTCTGTCAGCATTTCTGACTTCATTTCAAGGGTTTATGACCTACTTACAAAACTTCTTTATGGAAGGAAGCTTAGCACACTTATCTCCTTCTGGAAGTATTCTTTAGTATTTTTAATCACACTTTTAAAAATCCATTTCACAGCTTAATTTATGGGCAAATTAAAAAAACAGGCTAGAGTAGTGACTTCTGATAGCAGTTGTGTTAGCTCATAGCATCTTTGTGTGTGTAGTGACTTCTGATAGCAGTTGTGTTAGCTCATAGCATCTTTGTGTGTGTAGTGACTTCTGATAGCAGCTGTGTTAGCTCATAGCATCTTTGTGTGTGTAGAGTAGTGACTTCTGATAGCAGTTTTGTTAGCTCATAGCATCTTTGTGTGTGAATGAGGTAAAAAGCTGATGAAGTGAATGAGAAGCGCAGAATCAATGAAATTGATGTAAGTCAGCCAGTAAAAAATTAAAAACTTCCTCTGAGACTCATAAATCTTTCAAAATCTTCATGTATGGTCCTCCTTATTTGAGTAACAATGTCAGAAGTAGATACTAATATATATATATAATACATATTATATTAAGCTATAACAGTTTAAGATTTGTTTTCAAAAACAAAGCAGCCAATTCTTTTGCAAGTAATCAAGCTTTTCATTCCCATTCCAATTGCTAGGGGTTTAGTGCTAAAATGCAGACAAAAATGTAGGCTGAAGATACATATAAATACTTGACAATATGCCCAGAAGTTCAGAATTTAGACTAATACTTGTGACAATTCATAATATCATCTGGTTTGGTGCTTCTGTAATTTTAGCTAGCTGTTTTGTTTTCATCATTAAGGGTACAGATCTTTTCTGAAGCCATTCTAACAAGTCAGTCGACAGTATGCAAATTTATGTCTGAAGTGTTTGTGAGTGTTTAAAACTTGTTTAAATCCAGGAAATCAATCAATAAATAGATCATACTGTAGGAGCTTTCCAACCATAATATGACATTTCCAGTTTTGGAGCACAACCATGGGTGCTCTTGCATGATCAGCTGTACTTCTTTAGGAGCAACCCAACATTTTAGCAGAGATGAGCAACCTGTTGCTACAAGTGTTGGGTTTCCTAAAGTAGTGAAAATTATCTTAGTACAGCATGAGCATATCTTAGGATCTTAAATCTCTTCTAAGCTCTGCAAGATATACTCTCGACTCTTCTTTGTAAAGTGAAAGGATGTGTTTACATAAACAGACTTACTTTGGTGGTTATCTTTTTCAATTTAAGAATGATCTCATCAAAAGAGCTTTTGAAGAAAATCTCTAGGGCCCACAATCAGTTAATTCATATAACAGAGATTTCTTACTACAGACTCTTTTTTATCAACAAGGAGAACTCAAAAAGGAGGAAAACTTCTGTACAGTTTTAAACAATATATCATATCATATCATATTATCATCAGGGTTGGAAGAGACCTCACAGATCATCAAGTCCAACCCTTCACCACAGAGCTCAAGGCTAGACCATGGCACCAAGTGCCACGTCCAATCTTGCCTTGAACAGCTCCAGGGACGGCGACTCCACCACCTCCCTGGGCAGCCCATTCCAGTGTCCAATGACTCTCTCAGTGAAGAACTTTCTCCTCACCTCGAGCCTAAACTTCCCCTGGCGCAGCCTGAGGCTGTGTCCTCTCGTTCTGGCGCTGGCCACCTGAGAGAAGAGAGCAACCTCCCCCTGGCCACAACCACCCCTCAGGTAGTTGTAGACAGCAATAAGGTCACCCCTGAGCCTCCTCTTCTCCAGGCTAAACAATCCCAGCTCCCTCAGCCTCTCCTCGTAGGGCTGTGCTCGAGGCCTCTCACCAGCCTCGTCGCCCTTCTCTGGACACGCTCAAGCATCTCAATGTCCCTTCTAAACTGGGGGGCCCAGAACTGAACACAGTACTCAAGGTGTGGTCTAACCAGTGCAGAGTACAGGGGCAGAATGACCTCCCTGCTCCTGCTGGCCACACCATTCCTGATGCAGGCCAGGATGCCATTGGCTCTCTTGGCCACCTGGGCACACTGCTGGCTCATGTTCAGGCGGGTATCAATCAGCACCCCCAGATCCCTCTCTGTCTGGCTGCTCTCCAGCCACTCCGACCCCAGCCTGTATCTCTGCATGGGGTTGTTGTGGCCAAAGTGCAGCACCCTGCACTTGGAGCTATTGAATGCCATCCCATTGGACTCTGCCCATCTGTCCATGCAGTCAAGGTCCCGCTGCAGAGCCCTTCTGCCCTCCAACCCAGCCACATCAGCCCCCAGCTTGGTGTCATCTGCAAACTTGCTGATGACTGACTCAATGCCCACGTCCAGATCATCTATGAAGATGAGTATTAGAGAAAATATTCTTCTCAACATATCTAAATCCAAATAAATTTCTGATGATGAGATGTTACATAAACTAAATATGTTACCCTACCTTCATAAGCTGAAGGTAGAGTATTTTTTTTACCTCAAAAACCTGTCCTACAGAAAGTCACCCGTCCTGTGTTCTTACCAGAAGACAAAACCACAAGTCTAAATAATACGTCACCTCAAGTGATTATTGCATTTGAGTAAATACTTGATCACACCTCTTGAGGGTTCACATCCCTCAAGAGTGGCAATGTCTGACAGAAAAAAAGTTGTGACACTAGACAGAGATGGCAGCAGGAGACCAGTTACAAGTATGTACCTTCACAACTGCAGATTAGATAGCTCAGTGAGTTCTTTACCTGGATCATGGCTCATAGGCACAGTAATAGCACAAACAGTAACTTGTGTTCAGATATGTTAAGCATATGCATATTATAAAAAACAAACAACAAACTCCACAAAAAACCAACCAAACGAAACCCAAACCAAACCCAAACAAAAAACCCAAAACAAAGCAAAAAAACCTTCACAACATTAAAAGTTTGAAAACTGAAAAGTCTGTAACAGAAATTATTTTGTGTGATGTTACTATTTCTCTTATCAACATATTCTGGTTTCAATGAGGTTTTAGATTTGGTACTTCAGTGAAGGGGACATACGAGATATGAGTTTCCTGCTTTGCTGCTATTGTTTGAATAGGAGGCTATTCATTAGTGCCTTACTAATGGTTGTGATGGCTGTGTCTTTGCAGTGGAAAAGGTCATCCTATTATAAAAACAGCAGGCATAGCATTTTTTGAGCAGTGTTGCACACAGCCAAATCGATCATCAGAGGCCTCCCCTGTTTTTTTTTCCACCTACTGTTCTCTTCTCCTTTTTCTACGAAATCCTTACGGTTTTGCATTATTGTGTTAGAAATTTCAACCAGACATTTACAAACTTCACAAGCTTGGTTCTCTTCAGACCCCCTGATCAGATCACTAGAGGAAACATGCAAGAAGTGCACAATAATAAACCTTTGATCTGAGTGTTGACAGACACTCTCAACTGCTTCAGATGTTTTTAATGGAAGCAAGTACTACTTGGTTTGCAAAATTTCAAGCATCCTTGCACCACGTTAATATGCCAAGGAAGAGATGGGGTTAAGCCAGAGGAATTTACTTCTAGCTTAAGGAATTGCAGAGGCATAAGTTCATCTGACAGCTCAGGAACTCTATGAGACAAGCACTCTCACAGAGAGAGGAGGGAACAAAACTACTTCCTTCTCATCTTCATAAATAATGCAGGCTTTGTTCTCTCTGAATCTACTCCTACATGAGTGCCATCCCAAGACTGTTCTCTGAAAGCAGCGTAATATAACTAGAGTATCCGCAAGCAAATGTCATTTATGTGGAAACAGAATCATAGAATGCACTGGGTTTGAAGGGACCTCTCTAAGCAGTCTATCAAGGACATCCCTAACTAGATTAGGTTGCTCAGAGTCCCATCAAGCCTCATCTCAAATGTCTCCAGGAATGGTGCCTCCACCACCTCCCCAGGCAAACTGTTCCACTGTTCCATGACCTTCATAGCAAAGAACTTCTTCCTAATACTTTCTTAAGTCAATGTTTCTCTTTATTCCTTTCTTAGAGATTTTTTTTCTTTTAGTTTGATTAAGAAATGGAATTTAAAACATGAAGAGAAAGGTAGAAAAGAAACACTAGGCTAGCCACACCATATCAAAGACAGAAAGTTCTATTTGTGATTCCCATCAGACAGCTTTATTATTCACTGTTCCCTTAAGGCAGTGTTCTGGTTTGGAATGCGCCTGTAAAACCAACATCTTGGGCTTCTCTGTCAGTGACTTCAATCTTTCAGCATCATATTTGCTCTGCTTTCCTTTTATTTTTTTTTCCTTTTTAAATTAATTTCTTTTATTTTTCCTTTGTGGATGCCAGCTTCAAGAACTAAATATCTCTTATGCTTCTAGAGACAATTTAAGGTTTAATCTGGTCACCGATTAACACCAGCAGTGGAAATTTTGCAGTCCAAAGGTTAGCCTTGACTGTAGTAGGGTAGTCTCTCTGGAGGTTAGTATCAATAGCTAGGATGCATAAATGCACATAAGGTCACCATTTAGCCTGGAGGATCTCAAACCCCAGTGTGACACTCAAATAGCATAAATGGTAAATCATCAAATAATACTGCACTGTTAGAAAACTTCAGTAAGCTGAGATTCTGGTCTTGTATGCCTGACAGGTGATAGAAGAAGAAAAGAACCTGACCTCAGGCTGTGTTTGCTGAAATTACAGTTGGGGAAAAAAAAAAGAAGCTGACTTATATAGGTGGAAAAATACCATCATAAATTGTAAATCCAACTGATGTAAATCCAACATTTTTTTGAGTAAAATGCTTAACTTTTGAAGTCACTCTCAGGGAATGTCTGTTTCACTCACCTCAGTCTAAGGGAATGATTTTCCTTTACTCATCCAGTACCTTGCAGGCTGCAACACAGTCATCCACATTATAATTTTTTGTTCTTCAAGGAGAGTCTCATAACTACAAATAGGGAACAAATAGTGGTAATGTGATATAAAGGCTGAGAAATCAGGATTGTGAAATTGTGGACTTGTTTGAGGTAGATTTCTTGCACATGAGGCTGTATGTCACATAAAAAGTTCATAAGTCCTGTGGAGGAGAAGAGCTATGAGATAGTATTAATCATGGCAACACATTCTAAATGTTGCAAATCTAGTCTAAGCTACAAAAGTGCTGGATGTTCTGTCTTTAAAGAAGCCTCCATAACTTTTAGAACAAACCTGTAGGGAAACCAGGGTGTCTAGAATTGTGCATATCCACCATCATGAACAATTCCTCATATTATCATTCCCTTTAATACAAGTAGAATCATAGAATCATAGAATCAACCAGGTTGGAAGAGACCTCCGAGATCATCCAGTCCAACCTACCACTCAGCACTAGCCAGTCAACCAGACCATGGCACTAAGTGCCCCATCCAGTCTTTTCTTGAACACCTCCAGGGACGGTGACTCCACCACCTCCCTGGGCAGCCCATTCCAATGCCAATCGCTCTCTCTGCCAACAACTTCCTCCTAACATCCAGCCTATACTTCCCCTGGCATAACTTGAGACTCCGTCCCCTTGTTCTGTTGCTGGTTGCCTGGCAGAAGAGACCAACCCCTACCTGGCTGCAACCTCCATTCAGGTAGTTGTAGACAGCAACTTGTTGTAGACAGCAACTTGTTGTAGACAGTACTTTCGTGAGAGCTCCAAGTATGTAAGTCTGACCTACCCTGAGGAATATTTAGTACTGGAAAATAGCATCACAAATACTCACAAACATGATCTCATGATAATTCTATGTCCACACCAGTGTGCTTTAATGGTAGGTGCACTCCACAAGCACTAAGAGCAAAGTGTTCTGTAGCTGGCTCTGATATCACTTCATGACAAGGCAATGACTGTTTCTTTCTGTGCTCCACAATCAAATAAAATTTGTTATGCTGTTGAGACTACAGTGTGGTGACAGACCTCTTCTGATGTGATCAATTTTCTAATCAAAGCACCATATATAGTGAGGAAAATTATGAATTCTGCAGTCTGTCACAATTTGCAGACAGCACAGATCCGGATGATGACCCAGGCAGCTGCAGAAAATTATTCTCCGTCGCTATGAAGGAAAAAAAATAGTACAGAAATATTTTTTTTTTTGTCATAACAAGACATTTATGTGCAGGAGTCACTCTGAAGATATAGCTATACCCCAGATATTTCATATTTCACCTTGATTTTTTCCTCCTGGGTGATTGGATTTCTTTCAGTACTTCATTGTTCTGTTTAAATAAAGTCTTTTGTTTCTACAAGAGCTGGAAAAGAGTTTGCTTTCTTACAATATAAACAGACCTTCTGTGCTAGAAAACGAAAGTAGTTTACTTGTTACAAAAACTAGAGAACTTGAGTTTAAAAATTCCATTGGCTTCATACTTCAACTGTAGTGAAGGTTAGACCTCATCTCTTACCTTGGGTTAGATTTGCTTTTCCTGACTTGTGATGTTACACAATAGTGTGTTGCAGAGGTCTTGCCTAGGGGGATGGAGATTTGCTCTAGGTCTTCCCAGCTCACAGTACTGTCTTGTGTATTGTCCAGTACTTCTTTAGTCTGATACCAAAAGGTGGGTTCCAACTTCACAAAAGTTTCGTTGTTTATTTATTTATTTTAAATTCCCAATGAAAGGAAACACAATCATGATGTTTTTACAGAATAGACTGAGACTGACCATGTGTAATGGACCACTTTCTGCACAGAACTCAGGCAGAACTCAGACTGAGAACTAAGCTAGCTTACTGTTTTCAAATTCTGAACCATTACAGATACAATTTAGACATCGAGCTGATTAGACCATCCTACATTTAAGGTTTCCATTAAGCTTTTGTTCCATTAAGGTTTTGTTTTGATGTCTCAAAGGTAGAAAATCTCTCCTCCTTGACTACCTAAATATCTGTATGCTTCCTTTCTGATGAAGAACTGATGCAGAATCCAGGAAATTCCTCATATTCCATTCATTTTAATCCTATGCTCATCCAAAAAGAAGCCATACAGTAATGTCTTGAATTAGTAAACTCCTGAAGACTAAATTCTGCACTTTACCATAATGAAATGCACAGTTATTCAATGAAATTTGTGTACACAAAGAAAAATCCATTGAAGAAACTGATATTAATCCTACTAGAATGAGTTTAACATAGTGTATACAACTTATTAAAGACTGCTAAAAGAATAAAACTTCAAGAGTGACAGTTCTAAATATGTAAACAAACTAATGTTTAAAACAACACTTTTTGTTTTTTTTTCCAAGTAGAGGAAGGCTGCAGGGAATAAGAAAAAGTAGAAAGAATATGCTTATAAATTTAGACGGAAGCAGTATCTCATTCTGTATAGCAATAATTTCTTACTCCTTCTGAAGAGGTTATCTACAGCAACCATACATTTGTCTTTGTAGAGCTTACTACTATTTAGCAAAGAGTGGCCCTTGAAGTGAAGATAATGTGTAAAATACAAGAATAATTTTCAGTTATTAGTTTGGGAGAGAGAAGAGAGATTAATGTGATGGTACTGTAAACCACGTTTGATACTGCAGCTCAGACAGATTGTTATTAAGCAGATTGCAATTTTTCACAAACCGAGACTTCACCTGGTTACTGCACACAATGAAGATCTAGCATAACACTAGATATGCTTCTAGCCATTCAGCTAAAACCATGACATTTAATAGGATGTCAAGGCTCAGGCTCAAGTCTTTGTGGTAAAGCTCTCTATTTGGCTCTAATAAACATGATGCAGTGTCCTATTTTTGCTACTGTTTCCTCATAGCACTTTGTCTAATCCGCATTAACCCAGTATACATCTGTGACGTGAGAGTAACATAGCGGTACTGCGATTAGCTGTAGTAATTAAAATGTAGCATTTTGCAGAAATCGTTGACTCTATTTTGCACACTGTACATTTTATTCTGTCCCTGTTTGTTTCAGCCAGCTATTTGACACGCATTACGTTTACCTGCAAAAGTATTTTCTCTGTGCAGACTGAAAGACACAAGGTTTTTAAAAAGGCTGTCAGTGTTGAAAGCTCAGTGAATGCAGGGATCTGCTAATTGCTGCCAAGCTAGTTAATTTTCTTAACCAATGCCATAAAGTAGTTTTCAAAGAGGACCAAAACAGGAAATCATGATGATTAACCCATATTGGGAAACCAATTCTGAGGCAAATGGGATAAATGTACAATTTTAGTATCTCAGTCTTTAAACACTGATGTGCACTCCCAGCTTCTTGCAACTCTTCCACCGAAGAGTTTAACTGATGGGAGAAGTTATGGGTGGGTTACCCCATATAAGAATGGTTACAGCAGGGTGATGTACACTCTTCATGGTTGTCTTGAAGACCTATGGAAGGATGAATATTTGCTCCCCAATGCTTCCATTGCTCATAGCACTGGGGAGCTGAAATTGGATCCAGGACTATGGATGAGGTGGAGGAGACCCCAAAAGCTTTGGACAGGGGCAGTCATACACATTACTGTCCACAGGGACCTGGCAACATCCTCTCTGAGCTCTCCACTTCTTTCATTAGCTCTCTTCAAAGAAAAAAAACAAGTCTGACATTTTCACCTGAATGATAATTAAAAATAAACAAATAGCAAAAGGGAGTTTCAGACACCAATTTCCTGTTTGGCTCAGTTAAGTTCCTCAGTTCCCTTTTTCAATGCATGATAAAATTGGCTGCCTAAATCTGTATATATTCTTCAGAGCCAGAGCCAAAACTCTAAAACACTGGCAAATCAAATGTATTAGTAGAAATGCTTCTGCAGTCTATATATGTAATAACTGGCCTTATGATCTGATATACAGACACATATTTTGGGGCTAAGGAAATAGTTATTAGAAATATAATACAAAGAAAATGTTTATTCAATGACATGCATCTCAGGATAATCATTTCACATGTCATAACAACTGACATCTCCATTAGGACTATTCTACAGTAAGATTTCACAAGTTCAGTTGTGAAATTAATATCTGAACAAAATATTTTTAAGAATACCATCTACAGAGAGCAAAACTTTCCCCCTGTTATTTGATTAAATGCCTCAAATCTCACTTGTTTTCAGAGACAGAACTACTATAGTCTTATCTAGGTTATGATTTTATTAAGAAAACCTCACAAACCTTTACAAGTAAATCTTTCTTACCTAGGTAAGAGCTCTACAGGGAGAACCAAAATATATGACTTTGATTTCTCAAAAGCAGTATTTAACAGTTACTCTGGGGAAGGGAGTGCTTGGAGGCAGAGTAGAAAGTAGCACAGCAGAAATAAAATCATTTAGTTCTTTCTTATAATTGTCTCACTTTATATAAAACCTATAACTGTTAGGCTAGTTCCTTGTTTGAAAATATTATGATTCCAGCATGTCTCATCTCTGGTTGAAAATACTGTTATAGATTCTTAAATATTGGAATTAGTGAAAGAAATCAGATGTCTGTAATTACAGTGCTTGTATCTCGAATTATTGGTTTCTGCCCGGATTGGATCGTTTGCCTGACAATTTTTACTCTGCATCTTCCAATGCTTTATTGCATCTAATGTAGTTTGGCACTAGGAATGCTTTGTATATAGCCCACAGAAACAACATTTCCTCCTATTACCCAGATGGGTTATCCAATAAGTATAGAACAAGTGACCTTGTCACTTCCATATTTTCAAATGGTCTTTTGATCTGAGCACTAATCAAAAGACTGTCTGTTCTTCCAAATATAATAAAGATGTCTTTATCTTGAATTGTGAACACAACTTAGTAATAAGAGAACCACATTTTGATTAGTTATTCCAGAATCCAATTTCAGAATTCATAATAATACCTCTCCAAGACCAATAAGTTGCAGGAATAGTACAGTGAGAATTAGATTTAGCAATATTTCAGTACAGTCTCTTTCATCTAGTAGTGGCAGGTGATTCTATCTCTTAGATAAATTCTCTTAAATAAAGAGAGAAAAGAAGTAAATTTGTAGTGAAGTTTGAATTATTTTTATCCTAGATAGAATGAAATATGGTAAATTATGTACTTCAAAGTAAACAAGAGTGTTACTGATGTTACTGAGCAAATCAAATGTATTCTCTAAGGTAATTTCAATATCTCCATCATATGTCTATGATGATACTGATACATTTAATTTTTATTTGACCAGAATGCAAAGTTGAAGTGTGAAAATGTACTCAGCAAACATATAGTAAAATACAACTCCCAATTTCTGTTTCTTTTCTTCTAGTAGTATGGATAAGATCCTTTCAGTGGTTTTATAAGAAAAATTCAGGTGGGGTACAAAGAATGTAGTAATATGAAGGAATGTACACATCCACAACTGAGCAATCTGTGTAGATTTCCATTACAATCTGGATCTATAGAGAAAATGTTATTTCTAGTATGTGAATCATGTCAGCCTGCAGTTCTTACCTGAAACAGGTCTGTTCAAATCTGCCCTGAATATGTCTGCTTCTCTCCATTGACTATAAAATTAACATAGGACAAGCAATTTTAAAAAGCATATGCATACTTCTTAAGCCATTAAGTGAAATAAATCCTCTATCTTGAATCATATGTAAGTTAACTGGGCAGATGATGTGTCTGATGCATCAGTTATGCTGAACCTTGCAGAGATAATCTGAAGTGCTGCCCTTCCTGTTTGTTTCAGCATTTTTGCATTTACAATGTAATCTCCAAGGGAAGGTTTCCTCACCCCATCCCAGTCATTCTGCCAGTAGTACATGAGTAAAATCATAGAATCATAGAATTGCAGAATGGTAGGGATTGGGAGTGACCTCTGGAGATCATCAAGTCCAAAGCACGATCACCTAGGGCAGGCCATACAGGAATGTGTACAGGTTGGGTTTGAAATTCTGCAGAGATGGAGCCTCCACAGTCTTTCAGGGCAGCCTGTTCAAGTGCTCTGTCACCCTCACAGCAAAGAAATTTTCCCCATGTTGAGGTGGAACTTCCTGTGTTCCAGTTTATGCTCCTTGCCCCTCATCCATACGAATGGTCCTAATCCACAGGACACCACTGAAAACAGTGTGAAAATAGTGAAAAGCCTGACTTTCTTGAGTTCCACTGTTCTAAACAACCCCAGCCCCTTGAAAGTGCAAATAAAGAATACATTGTCTGGTACAGATTAATAATTAAGAGTTTTTTTCTGTTTTTAAGACTGGAAATCAGCATTTCGCTGTGATCTGTCAGTTTTTACTGTTGTTACTACTGTTACTAGATTAAATTTTAAATTTCTAAAACAAAGAGGCTATAAGGAGATATTTAAAATAAGCACATAATGGTACTGCTGCTCAGTCCTTTCTGTTTCCTATTCTGTAATATCTTTCTATGATGTGGGACATTTTATTCCCAGAGTAATTTCTGAAGGAATAAGAGCCAAAAGAAACTTAGTCATATGTTTCCAACGTTCACATTAATATTTTAATATTTTAACATCTGAAATATTTAAGGTTTAAAACCAATAGAACAGCACTAGTAAGGTAGATGAGCTGTCAACACAAGGGCAATCCAGATTTCTTGGTATGTGCTAAAGCAATTACACTGGTTGACAAATATGTGTGTGCTGAACTGAGGTGTTACTTGCTTTCCTCCTGATGTTAACTTTTAAGTATATATGATTTTATGTGTCCTTGTGAAAGTACACATGGTTAAAAACTGAATTGAGTCTCTAACTAGTGAAATATTGTCAGGATTTCAATAACTTGTGTTGGACTGCTTTGAGTTGAAAACGCAGATGACACCAAGCTGCGTAGCACAGTTGACTTGTTGGGGCAGGGATGCCATCCAGAGGGACCTGGACAGGCTGGAGAGGTGTGCCCAGGCCAACCTCATGACATTCAACAAGGCCAAGTGTAAGGTCCTGCACCTGGGTCGGTGCAATCCCAAGCACAACTCCAGGCTGGATGGCAAATGGCTGGAGAGCAGCCCTCAGGAAAAGGACCTGGGGGTCTGGGTTGATGAAAAGCTCAACATGAGCTGACAGTGTGCACATGCAGCCCAGACAGCAACCCTGTGATCAAGAGAAGTGTGGCCAGCAGGGCAAGGGAGGGGATTGTGCAGTTCTGGAGCCCCCAACACAAGAAGGACATTGAACTGTTGGAGTGAGTCCAGAGGAGGCCACGAAGATGATCAGAGGGCTGGAGAACCTCTCCTATGAGAACAGGCTATGAGAGTTGGGGCTCTTCAGCCTGGAGAAGAGAAGGCTTAGAGGAGACCTTGTAGTGGCCTTCCAATATCTGAAGGGAGCCCACAGGAAGGCTGGGGAGGGACTATTTACAAGGCATTGTAATGACAGGATGAGGGGTAGTAGGTTTAAACTGGCAGAGGGGAGATTTAAACTAGATGTTAGGAAGAAGTTCTTTCCAGTGAGGGTGATGAAACACTGGAGCAGGTTGCCCAGGGAAGTTATGGCTGCTCCCTCCCTGGAGGTGTTTAAGATTAGGTTGGATGAGGCCTTGAGCAACCTGTTCTAGTGGGAGGTGTCCCTGGCTATGGCAGGGGGCTGGGACTAGATGATCTTTGAGGTCCTTTCCAACCTAAACCGTTCTATGAGTCTATGAAAAAAATCTTTGTGTTTTAATTTCCTAAGTCTACCTTTTCCCTTTATTAGTACCTCTTAAATTTCCAGATATGTCCTGTAAGAACACATCTTACTAGACTGTTTCATTATGTTCTCTGAACAGGCTTGCAGCTTATTTTATGGAAGACTTTCATCCCTTCTTCCCTTGTACATTGTTTGTAATTCACATTCAGTACAAGGCTTTGTCAGGAAATTGCACTTTCCAGGTCTGGCACTCTTTTTCAGGACTACCTGCAATAGTCACTTCACATTTTTTTATATCACCTACTAGCATGAATTCAGCACTGACCAGTTTGGTCTCTTAAGAAGCACTTGGTTATCACTGTACTAGAAAAAGATTAACTCAAGAGTCTACATATCACAATCTTGTCTGTGAAGTGATTTCTACATAAGCAGGTAAATATGCACACAGCCAGCCATTATTTCAGTGTTTATACCTGACAGGTAAAGCATTGCATCACAGCTGTAATTTTTAGTGCATGTCTGTGTGTGACGCTGTACAGTGTTGAAAACAGCTATAAAAACTTGACCAATCTCTGTGAAGATCATCTCATTGACAAGCAAATTGTGTTAGTAGTCTAAGCTTTTCTTTAGGAAATGCAAAAGCATAATCAGAGCTGCTAAACACATTACAGATGAGATCAGTTGCCTGCAGGAAGTCTTGCAATTATATTTATTTGACAGGGACTTACTGGTAAAAGAAAGCCCAAAAAACATGGGCGATAATTTAGGTGTGCAGGTAAAGGGCAAAACCAGATAATCTTTAATTCTTCTGCCATGATTCTAAACTCTGTAGTTAAGTGAACTCTTCTTTGGTATTGATTTTAAGACATTCATGATTTCTCTAAGGAGAAAGAAACTTTGTAATATGATTTAAAGTTTGCAGAGGAAAAGTCAAACTTCTAATTCTAATTATATATTAATTAGTTTGTCTAAATAAGGGTTCATATATTCCAGAAAGTGGGGGTTTGTTTTGTTTTGTTTTTCATAGTTATTGCACATATCTCTAGTTGATTCAAGGAGCCTTACAACTCTAAAAGATGCACAGAACCAAGGAAGGACCAAATACATAGTTTAAGCAACATAATATTCAATGTCCAATGATTATTTTTCTTTGTATTTAAGTTAAATCAAGTTAATGAAATGTATCTGATACTTGAAGAAGCAAAGAAGTGCCTTGAAGAAATGTATTTAACTATGAATATATATAGAAAATAATCTGTCTTCAAGACTTTTTGGACTTTGATTTGAAAGCTTCTGGCATGCCAGAGGATGACAACATCAGCCACAATTTTTACTTAAAATCTAAAGTAAGTGTTTGATTTTGTTGATTCCCCAAACACAGAAGTCACTGAAAATGAAACTGAGACAAATAATTTGATTAAAAATTCTGGACCATAAAGTGATCTACAGGTTTCTGGAATTTGTTGTCTCACAACAAATTGAAGAAATGCTCTATTACATTCCAGCCTAGTTGGATTATTTGGAAGTACTCTGCATAGTAAGCAACTTGAAATACAACTGAGAGTCTGCTATATAAGAGCTACTCGGCAGAACACTGATGGGGCAAAATCAACCATAGGTTTTACTGAGTTGATTTTAATGTTTTTTTCCTAGTACAAGTCTAGACTACAATGTGACTGGAATGTTTGCTTTAATTATATAGATGCATAACACTAATTCTAGCTTAGTACTTTATATGCTGTTAGAAAACTAAAAGCCTACTTCTGGGCAGTAGCTGCCTACAGGCAAAATGTCTAAGGCAAATATCTTCCTTTTCATTTGGACTGCTGAGTACTTAAAAGAAAACTGTACCGTGTTCTTGGCAGGAGTGATCCTAGTTATTCATGACTTGCTTCTAATAACCAGAATATCTTTGAGTCAGACTTGCATCTTTCAGAGTGTGCATTTTCCAGATGTTCAATATATCTTGATTAATGAATCTTGATTAATGAAATTTGAGCTCTGGAAATGCAGGTGAGTTGTTGCTTACTGGATATAAATAGAATGGATCCATGGTGTTCAAGAAGTTAATAATTCCCATTGCATTCAGCCCTCAATTCTGTTGCAGACTGTAGGCAGTCAGGATTGATGAAGTAATATGCACTTCTCTGAGCTCTCTCTAATGGAAGGGATGAGAAAAGTTAGCTCTCAGCTTGCAAAGCAGTCTCAGTATAAACTTTGAGAAGTTCATTATAATTCATATTGTTCTTATTAGCTTTCAGGTTGGTTTTTTTCTGACAGTACTTGAACTTTCACCTCTCTCTCTCTCTTTATCCTCCCTATGGTGTCGTAACAGTGCATGCAACTGTGTATGTTACCAGCAAAATGAGGTTAATGGAGGTAAAACATGTAAATAGAGGAGGTAGTGCACAATTATAAAGACTGATTGGATTGTCAGCTCTCTCTCCATTGAGTAAAATGCCCAGATTTGAGACCAAATCTTGACAGGACAGAACTATTGGCTTTTTACAAATACCTTCAGATGTCATTTGACAAAACTAGTAGCAATTGATGGAGCCATGACTTTGGAGTTTGCTCAGATTTATTGGTTTTGAGAGCTCAAGGTTTTGTTATTGACTCAGAAAAGACCTTTCAACTAGAAAGACTATGATATTAATGCTGTTGATTTTGAAGTCTGGGAGTCCACTGGCTTAACCATAAATGATGTCCAGAAATCCTAATGAGGTAAAGGAAGAGATTGTGTTTATATTTTTCTTCTCATGTTCTTGCCAATTTCAGGCTTTCTTTAGGAAAAAAAAAAAAAAAAGAAAATTACTGTAATATTTTCACATAATTTTATGGCCACTGAGCTGTATGTCTTATTATACTGAAGGCAGAATAATGAAAGATAAACAAGTTAAATGTAGATAACTTTCATGTTCATTACTCCACTGCACCAGATCAAATGTCAGTAACAGCAACGAAGAAAAAAGATAAAATAGATATCACAAAGCTTTTGTCCATTGAAAAGCCATTCAAAACATGCAAGCTGTAAACGGTAGTATATTTAGGTTTTTTTTTTTGTCATTTAAAGGGAGAAAGTTGTCAATACCATTTTACTCTTCTCTAAGTTTTCTAGCTATTAAAAAAGAATATGCATATGCAAATTATATTCTTCCAGTTGGCAGGATACAATGCATAATGCATTATCAGCTTAAGATTCAATTAATAGCATCATTTACAACCCGCTGGAAATAAACAATGCTAACAAGTTATTATGTGTTAAAGCAGCAATAAACTGCCTGAGGTGTAACTGAGGATGAAACTATGAGTTAAAAAATATTGTCATTCGGTATGTGTTGCAAGTCAGTGTCCAAAACCAAATCCTTCTTTCAGTATAGCTTTGTGCCATCTTTACCAAAGACATTGCTAAAGCAGGGTCAATCTTTAACTGCAAGAATCACAGAATCAACCAGGTTGGAAGAGACCTCCAAGATCATCCAGTCCAACCTAGCACCCAGCCCTATCCAGTCAACCAGACCATGGCACTAAGTGCCTCATCCAGTCTTTTCTTGAATACCTCCAGAGACGGTGACTCCACCACCTCCCTGGGCAGCCCATTCCAATGCCAATCACTTTCTTTGTGAAGAACTTCCTCCTAATATGTAGCCTATACTTTCAACCAATATTTTACACCACTTTTATTCTCTAAATTAATGCACTTCCATTGAGGTTACCTCCAGCCTTATACAGCCATCTAAGAAACTTCAAGTCTATTCTCTAAAAGAAGTACAAGAGGTGCGTCACAAATTGGTCTAAAGCTCAGGACAGAAAGCAAGTTGTCTCAGACGAGTGATTGGTTCAAAATACCATCCTGACTAGTTCTTCTGAAATAGGAAGATAATCCTTAAAAGTATTTCTCAGCTTTCTAGTGTGAAATGAACTCTTAAGTTTGCTTTGTTTACTCTCTGGTTTTCCTATGTTCCTTAAGTAGCCTGGGCCAGGGGGAACTCTCTGGAGATGGAGAAGTAATCTCTTTGACTGACTGAGGAGAAAATTGAGATACTGCAGGGGGAGACAGAAGAATCTATAGCCATGGTACAAGAGACTTGAGTTTAAGCGACATTTGAGAATCTGATTCGAACCAGGCAGAGGACATTACAAATTAAAAAGTTGTCAAATTAACTGAAAGAAATACTGGATCCCAGAACTGTCAAAAAAAAAGAGAAATGAGGGAAAAGTAAAATAAAGTAAAATAAAGAGAGGAGAGTTGTTTATGATCCTTTTGAATTCACCCTCATCTAATCATTTTGAAATTTCACTCAAGAGATAAATAGGGGAAAAAAAGGGAATGCATGTCACATGCCACTGACACACCATATTCCCCCAATTGTCTTTTTGTTCCCAAATTGGTTATCTAGGCCTCCTGCTGTACGCTTGCCAGCAGAAGAAATATTTTAATCTGCTGTAGTAACTGAGTCACTAAAACCAAAATGATCTTTCTGAAAGATCAAATAAAGGAATGGCAATGTATTTGCACACGCACTGTACTCTCATGGCTTAAGGTGCAGGTTTCATAGCTGAGATCTTTTCTTCTGAGAAAGGTCTAACAAATCTAACTTCCTTAATTCTTCACTTATTATCATATATGTGACCTAGAAAGTATATTTAATTTTTTCTCAAATTATGTTATAGTGGTAAGTACTTTAATGGAAGTGGAGAATACATTGCACTAACTGGAGACTGGTTTTTCAAATAAATCAGAGAATGTGTTTTTGAGCAGACAGCCCTATGAGAATATGGCCTTTGTACTCTTAACCTGAAAGGAAGACATGTAGTTTTAAGATACATTCCATTTAACAAAGATGAGTTAGGAATAACATTCTTTTGCAGTCCACTTACAGTGTTTGTAGCCAGAGCTCTGCATAGTATGAACATGTAATAAATTCCCTTTTGCCTATTTCATCAATAATTTGAGTCCCATTTTTTATGTTAAATTGATATAAGACACTTTCACTAAGATTGTATTGATACACTGGAGGGAGGTTCAGTAGGACAAGGGAGGTTATTCTTCCCCTGTATTCAACACTGGTCAGGCCACACCTTGAGTACTGTGTCCAGTTCTGGGCTCCTCAATTGAAGAGAGATGTTGAGGTGCTGGAAGGTGTCCAGAGAAGGGCAACAAAGCTGGTGAGGGGCCTGGAACACAAACCCTATGAGGAGAGGCTGAGGGAGCTGCGGTTGTTTAGCCTGGAGAAGAGGAGGCTCAGGGGGGACCTCATAGCTGTCTACAACTACCTGAAGGAAGGCTGTAGCCAGGTGGGGGTTGGTCTCTTCTCCCAGACAACCAGCAACAGAACAACGGGACACAGCTTCAAGTTGTGCCGGGGGAGGTATAGGCTGGATGTTAGAAGGAAGTTCTTGCCAGAGAGAGTGATTGCCATTGGAATGGGCTGCCCAGGGAGGGAGGTGGTGGAGTCACCATCCCTGGAGGTGTTGAAGCAAAGCCTGGATGAGGCACTTAGTGCCATGGTCTAGTTGACTGGCTAGGACTGGATGCTAGGTTGGACTGGATAATGTTGGAGATCTCTTCCAACCTGGTTGATTCTATTCTATTCTATTCCATATGCAAATACACAGGCAAAGTGAGACAAGCCATTGCAACAGGATGCTTGCTTTATATATTTTAAGTAGCCAGTCTATGATTCTACCTGTTTATGATTAAAAATGTGATCCTTTCACCATAGTCATTATCTATTTTTTATACTGCGAATGAAATTCCATGTTTCTTTATGTTATCACTGCTTGGAAATAATGAGTTTGCTGGGACCATCTGTTTTATCTTTTCCTGAAATTGTTCTAATTTCATTGGCAGTATCTCTGAACACCAGTGCCTAATACGAATATGTTGTGGACTCAACAACAAAAGATTATCCAAATGATGTAGTTTTGATTTTTAATCTGATTTGATCACCTAATCCTAAATTGCACAAAGGCCAAATAAGCTGTTGTGTACTGCTTAAAATTAACTTTGAAAAAAAAAAATCAGTTGTTGGTCATGAAATGTTGCTGACAGAGAATTCAAAACATTCTAAATACAATTAAGGTTCATCATATTTATTCCCAGAAGCCATATCAGAAAAGAAAATTCCATGGTATAGCTGCAAATTGGTAACAAATATGATTTTGACTACTATTAGGAAATGTAAAGAGGTAGACAAACAAATTATTGGTACCTAAGCAGTATAGTACAGACTGCAGCTGCTGCTTCATATCAGAGCCGGTTCATGTGAGACAGTAGGGAATGGGACTGCAGCTTCTTGCACTACATGCAACACAGTTTCTTGAGTTTATATGCCAGGGAGAGCTGCGAAGAACTTGTTTATAAAGTGAAACCTAAGTAACAAAAAGAATAATTCTCAAAACAAACTCAATCTATATGACATAAGAACGTAAAACAGCTGTAAACGGAACAAGAGTAATTCTGCTGTCTCTGAGCAGATGAAGGGGTGCATTGTCACACATATTTGAGATACTTCAAGTGATGGTAAGGCACCAACCACTCCACACCTTCACAAACCTGAAGCAGGGATTAATTGCTGCTGGCCCTAGGTCAGCTACCCATCCTATAACCACAATCCAGCCCTTCCTGATATGAAACAAATTGCAAAGGAATGAAGACTTTCACCAAAGTATTGATTGCAGACAAATTTCCAAGCTTCTTACTGTTAACATCTATACCACAACAGCTGCTGTCCTTCAAGAGGTGTTGAGAACAAAGGGTATTGCTGAAGTTATGTGAGAAGGTCATGACTGCAGGATTTCAGTTATTTAAATGTTATTTAAACAAAATAAAAGAAGAAAAAAGACTCCCAACTTTTAAAAGTGAAGCATTTTATGAAATAAATTTGATACATTTATGAGTTTATATTTTGTTCCTGGTAAAATGTTCCAATTATTTTTCTTAAAAGAGTCCGTATTATTATCCATTGGAACAAGTGCACAGAAGGGCCACAAATATGATGCAACCTGTGCTACAAGGATAGGCTGAGGGAGCTTGGATTGTTCAGTCTGGAGAAGAGAAGACTCTGGGGCAACCTTACAGTTGCCTTCCAGTAGCTGAAGGGAGCATGCAGGGAGGCTGGAGAAGGAGTTTTTATAAGGGTCTCTAGAGATAGGACAAGAGGTGTGCTAGTTTGAAGCTAGCTAGAATGTTTTGGTGAGAAGGATTAGATCACAGGCTATGAAAGAGAAACAGTGGTGATGTCTGCTTCACTCATAGGCTTGCTGAGATGTATAAGAACAAGAATCCAAACATAGATAAGGCACTTCTGCTTGGGAGCTCTGGCCTGCATTTCTCTCTCTAGCCTCTCTGCCGTCTCTCTGATTAATTCACTTTGCTTCCTAACCCCCTGGCCAAACCTCCATTCTTCCTTGGGACTGGGGTAAGGTTGAGAGATGGGGGAGAAGGTGAAGGGGCGGTTGGGAGCCCCTCCTGGGGACTCAGGTTTCTGGGAGGGCTGTTGTGTTTCTGTATTACCTTTTACCTTATATATTTCTATATATAACTGTATGTACTGTAACTGCTTGTATGTTGAGCTAAGATGTAAATAAGAAGCTTCATTCACATTTCCAGAGCTGGCTGAGTCTAGTTTGGGTGATTTCTAAAGTGGTTCTAAAATGTGGGGGGGGGGAACACCCAAACCATCACAAGGAGGAATGGTTTTAAGATAAGGGAGAATAGGTTTAGACTGAATCTTAGCAAGTGGCCCTTCAGTACAAGGATGCTGAGACTGTGGAATGGATTGCCTGGGGTGGTTGTGGATGCCTGCTCCCTGGAGGTATTCAAGGCCATATTGGATGACACCTTGATCAATCAAATCTATTTGAAAGGTGTCTGAGTAGACAATCTCTGAGGGCTCATCCAACCTCAGCCATTCTATATTTTTTTTTTCTTTTTTGCTTGTTCAGGAAACAAAAATCAGCTTTGAAAAACAAAACTCTTCTCAAAAGACTTTAATTTGCTATCTAGTAGAGCATAAATGATTGTCAGAGTACTAATGGTATAATCCTTCCATCATTAACAAAGCGACTATTGTTGCTTGTCTGTTCTGTAGTTTTGCAACTCTTGTACATTTTTTAAACTGTCTCTGATAGTAATCTGTAGACAGAATGTTCTAGAATGATAACCTCCACATCTACTTGAAAATCCTATTAGAACCAAGATGATAGATGACAGCGTCCTTGAATTCTGTGTCGTCTTATTGTCTATACTATTGACTCTTTCCTAGTTAGTTCTTTTCATACTTCAGAGAGAAAATCAATATTTATCATGTTCCACATGAAATCGAATGTAAACGAGACCTTGTAAATGACAGCGTTGTCTGCCTTATATATTTCTTTGTGTGTGAAAACTACCACTATAGAAAAATAGTCTTCAGAGATTTAAACTTAATTGAATAAGCAACCTGAAGGTAATATGATCTAGCCTGTGAGTTTATTATCATTACAGCTACATGAAACTTAGTAATCTTTGCAGAGGTTTACTTTGATTCAAAGTTGAATTGTTTCATACACAGCAAATTCCAGTTGAGCTTAAGGGGTTTTCAAAACTCAGTTCTCCAAGGGCTAATGATAAAAAGCTGCTGTTTTCAGGTTTAGTTTCATGAGCTTCTCTGTGGAAGGCTACATGACAGAACAGTCATTTTCTGACAGAGCTATTGCCATATATGCTTGCTACCTTGGTTTCCCTAAATAATTAATTTCTTTTTTAATTGTATCTCTAACAATTTGTGACCATGTCCCCTTGTTCTTTTGCTGGTTGCCAGGGAGAAGAGACCAACCTCCACCTGGCTACAGCCTCCCTTCAGGTAGTTGTAGACAGCTATGAGGTCCCCCCTGAGCCTCCTCTTCTCCAGGCTAAACAACCCCAGCTCCCTCAGCCTCTCCTCACAGGGTTTGTGTTCCAGGCCCTTCACCAGCCTTGTTGCCCTTCTCTGGACATGTTTCAGCACCTCAACATCTCTCTTGAATTGAGGAGACCAAAAGTGGACACAGTACTCAAGGTGTGGCCTGACCAGCGCTGAGTACAGGGGAAGAATAACCTCCTTTGTCCTACTGGCCACACTGTTCCTGATACAGACCAGGATGCCATTGGTTCTCTTGGCCACCTGGGCACACTGCTGGCTCATCTTCAGCCTACTATCCGCCAGTACCCCCAGGTCCCTTTCTGCCTGGCTGCTCTCCAGCCACTCTGTCCCCAGCCTGTAGTGCTGCTTGGGGTTGTTGTGTCCAAAGTGTAGAACCCTGCACTCGGCCTTGTTAAATCTCATCCCATTGGCCTCTGCCCACCCATCCAGCCTGTCAAGGCATTAGGTATCCAGTAATATGCTGATTTTATTTTAATTTGTATTAAAAAGAAAAAAAATTGGATTTCAATTCTTGTGAGAAATTCAGAACCTTGAATGGTTCTAGCTGATGCAGTCTGTTCCTTCATATTTTCTCTTCTCCTGAAAATTTAGATGATTGTTCTATCTTATTTTAGATGACTATGGTACCAAATTAATTAACTCAAGCTTTCTAAATTATTTATGTTTAAACAGTGAATGGTTTCACAAGATTAATAATCTTCTTTTTTATTATGCCTACTGCACTTTCTTGGTATTTTTCTTGACTTTCTAGATTTCACGTTTATTTGATACGTTGTATTCATTGACTGTAGGTATTGCAATTCTCTGTTCAGTATAAAAATCAATACACAGGCTTGTTAACTAAACTAAAGGAATTTCTGTTCTGCCTCTGTACCCAGTTTGTTTTGTAATCAATGCACAATGAGGGGATCTGCATTACTGCAGTCTCCCGTGGACTCTAACTCTGGTATCTTGAACAGTTTAAACTATGAATCAAACATGATATCTCTCCTACAGTCCTTCTGACTCTTTGGGATTTCCTCAAGCTCTTCTGGTCCCACAGAATTTGTTTAATAATATTGACTGCCGAGTCAGTGACCTGTAAAGAGTTGAAATAAGTATTGCCTATTAAATTCTTGTTTCCCATATTTTCTCTTTGCCAGAGTTGAAGGAAGTCTTGTGCTTTGCACCATAAAGGGACAGACTTGTCATAGTACCTTGATATCTGTGGCTTTCTGAAGACTGGAAATTCTGAAACTCCTAGTGCCTTGGGATTTTACAGATAAAATGACATTTGGCTTAACAGCATAAGTTGCCAAGTTTGCCATTGTGTCTGTAATTTCGTCAGGGAGCAATACCTATCTTTACCTCTGTTTAGCTGCTCAGTGGCAAAAGTAACTGTTAAAATGTGCCCCAACTCTCTCCAGTTTTCCCCACTTTGCTTTCTGCATGCACATTTGACTCAGCATAAATTGTTGTTTTCTGGTCATGACTTTATTTTTCCTTTGAAGTTGGTTTCATCCATTTCCTTATCTCGAACTGTAGCTGCAACTACTTATTCTCCTCTGTTCTCTTGAAGTTCTAGTTGCCTTCAAGCAGCTACAATATAAACGACAGAATATTTAATTTGGAAGGTGTGGGAATGTAATGCAAGTCAGAATAATAGCAAGCAGTGTATAAACATTTGACCTTCATTCCCACAGCTTCAGGATGCTTCCCACAGGGGAGGAAAGATAGTGGGACATAGGGCTGAGGGGAAAACCAAGGCATGACGCATGGAAAAGACTGGGCTGTACTCGCCTAGATTATGCTAACGTGTGGCTGTGCTGTATGCTCAAGACTATATAAACTGGGTCAGAACAAACAATAAAGGTCTCTGGTGGGATTCATATTGAATCGTCTGGAGTCCATGTCGTCCCCTCACGGCGTGTAGTGACCCATGAGTGGCTGGGGGGGGGCAAGATGGGGCAGGGCGTAACAAATACGGAAAGTCTTGTGGCGCTCAATAAAATGCAGAACATGAACTCCAAGGACTTTGTTAACTTGGTGTGAAAGTAACGGTACCATGAAAAATGTGCAATCTGCTTTTAAGGAGAGGACTGGAAAAGAAATGGGAAGCGCACTCTTTGAAGCAGTCATAGGAGGTGATCCGATAGAGACCTCATGTTCAACAATTGAGAGGCTCGTGTTAGATTCTTTAAAGCATTCAAGGAGCGATCAAGCTACAAAGGATGACGCTGATGAGGTGCTAGATGTTACAGATGTGCCAAACAGTCAGTTACCAGCCCCTGAGGCATCTACAGCTACAGCTCTCTCTCACCTGCCCAGTGAAATTTCTTTGCTTGCAACTGGGAATGGAGGATTTGGGCAAACGGAAGGAGTGAATCCGCTGGATTGTTCGACATCACCCAGGACAGTCGTGGGAGGAGCTGGAGAAGCTGATCCCGCAGTGAGCACTGCCCCAGCAGCACCATCTGCCTGCACTCCTTCCCTTCCGTCTCAGATCGCATCACGCCATTAAAGACTTAACATCTTTGATAAATTGGGGACTGTAACTGTCTGTTTCCCCTTCTGAACAACCTGCTTCTCCGTTTAGTCTCTTTGTAAGTTTCAGCCCAGCACGGCTTGGCTTTCTCCCCAGCCTGGCCGCTGCTCTCCCTAGCACAGCTTTGGTTTAAAGGAACTGTAGCCTATTTTCTCAAACACCAATGAAACTAGTGAAAAAATGCTTTAAAACTGAAAAACAGTCTTTATGCACTGACGACCTTGCTGCTAGTGTTCAGAGTCTGTATAATTTCGAGGGTGAGGGACTGGGGGTGAAGAGGACAGGCTGTTGTATTTGTTGACAGCCTGGCATAGGGATTGTATCAAGATTAAACAAAATAAAAAGGGAACAGTTTTTGTTACAATACACTGGCAAAGGTAATATGGCCAAGATTACCAGATCCAGTGTTCACACACACATCGAGATTTCACTTGCTGCATGCTAGATGAAGTACCAGCTTTCTGTAGCTGATTGATCAAATCAGTGACTGTGTTTACTCCATTCAATTTGGCACAGTGGTTTGATCGCTATGAAAAAGCAAACATATGCTTTGTTCCAACATTTGGTTTGGCATAATGGAATAATACTTGGTTTGGACTACTTACCAAGTTAACTCTGTTCCTCCAAATGGCCTTGAATTAATTTAGAGTTATTTCATCTAATGCTTCCTGGCATAAAATGGACTTCTGCTGACTTCCTGTGGAGTTTCTTTCTCAAACTTTAATGTAACAGCTTTCCGGATGGATAAAGCTTTCTGCCTTTTGCCTTCAGAGCAGACATCTGGACACCCTGGAACCTCTTTTCTATGTATATTTTAGGAATTTTAAGGTTTTTTTTTCTTTTTTGGATGATATTTGTATTAACATCAAATGAATGTGGTGTGCAGAGATCTCCAAGGTTTTGTGTATGACAGTAACAAATGGAATAGGCTTTGAGCTATGTGAAACAACCACCATAAGGCAGGGCATTTGATTAGCTTAACAATATTTCAGATCTTGATACTTCTATGGAGGTGAATTGAGGCAGACAAATGCTCTGATACAAAATGTAAATAATTTGTAACTCCAGATTGAAATCCTTCCTAATATTTAAATTCTGATTCTTCAACATAAACTCATAAATATTGTAGAATCATTTAGATTAGAAAAGACTCTTAAGATCTTCGAGTCCAATCATAAATCTAATACTGTCAACTCCAGCAAATCTCTAATGATTTTTTTTGTATACTATAGGTCAGAGTGTAAAGTAAATGTCATATTTCCAACCGCTTTTCATCCTTTAAAGCCTTTACTGAAGTTACCTACCTTCTCTCTAGTCTCAGATATTGCTTATCTTTATTTCTGTCATAGTATGATCTTTCTGATCTTTATCCATAGCACTATTTATCATACCAGCTACTATTTTCTTCAAAAGAAGATGCATTCATTAGACTTCTCTACGGATCAGGATTTGGGTTGGTTCTGTCTTTTACATGGCACAGCCTACTGAGTTTCTAATAGAGAATCATAGAATCAGTCAGGGTTGAAGGGACCACAAATCATTTAGTTCCAATCACCTTACCCTAGATCAGGCTGGCCAGAGCCTCAGCCACCTCCCTGGGCAAACCATTCCAGGCTCTCACCACTCTCATGGTGAACAACTTCCTCCTCACGTCCAGCCTGAACCTACCCACCTCCAGCTTTGCTCCATTCCCCCCAGTTCTGTCACTACCTGATATACTAAAAAGTCCCTCCCCAGCTTTTTTGTAGGCCCCCTTCAGACACTGGAAGGCCACAATAAGGTCACCTGGGAGCCTCCTCTTCTCCAGACCGAACAGCCCTAACTTGTTCAGTTTGTCCTCATAGGAGAGGTGCTCCAGCCCTCTGAGCATCCTCCTGGCCCTTCTCTGGAGTCAGCATCTACATTCTCCAAATTTATCAAAACTAAGAAAATTTACCTCCAGTCAAATCTAGTCCTTTAGGAAATATAAATATTCTTTGACAGTAACAAGGGCAGTTAAAAAATGTCATCCTCAAACTTAAATATGAGAAGAGCCCTGTCCTGTCACTGCTATGAGCTATGTCTATTAAGGAATTTATAGAGTTGCTTATTTAGAGGCTGAGCTCACATTTGTGATATATAAAATCAAAAGAGAATTAAAACAAAATATAAAGATAACATTAGCTACTTATTATCTGAAAATTCCAGTAGTGGATTTTAAAGCTATTATTATTTTCATTGTAGAGCACAGTTAGAATTTTGTTGTTTGTTTGCTTGCTTCTCCTTTGCAGCTCCCCAATTCACAGTAAATTAACAGATACATATTACTCTTGCCAGGTGCTTTTTATTATTTGGACCCTAAAATAAATGCCTTTCATCTCTAAAAGCAAGTAGAAAGGTATTTCTATTACTAGATATTTAGAAAGAGCTGGAATCTACTTTGTGTTTCATAAAATCCTCTTGACAACATGAGTCCAATCAGTCAGTCACAGAAAATTAAGTAATTGGATTGTTGTCACACAGTGATTTTAATGGAAATCACTAGAAAACTAGGGTTTTTGGGGTGGTAAAAAATGAAAAATAGCATGTAGCTATTTTAGACTCGTAGCTATGTTTTAGTTTTGCTTTTAAAAATATAAAAAGAAGGGGAAAAAAGTATTTTGTTTGTTAAAATTACTCAACATAAACACTGGTTGTGGTAAAAATACTGACATGTCATAGTTATCTGTTTTAACCCCAAACCTAAACAACTAGAATATAGTATTGTAATATCATTATAAGTCTGACATTCTGATTGAAAAAATGGAGGAAAAAAAGAAGTTTCAATAAACCTCAACAACTCAAGTATTTATTTTGATTGATTTTTTGTTTCCCCTGAAAAAGTGTTCAAAAATACTTCAGATGCTCGAAGTAATTTCGTTGGTAAAAGTACTATAATGATTGTACATCTTCATAGTTTAAGAAGCATACTATAGAAATGTCTTGATCTCACTTATCTCTTTTACTATGATATGTATTCAGTAGTTTTTATTCCTAAAGTGCTCTATGGATTTTGGTAAACTAAGTCCAGGGCTTTACTCATCTGCTTTTAGTCACCTGTGTGGTTTTACATGCAGTTACACTGGCTCAACTGCACTTCTTGTGACATGGAAATCCATTTATGTTAATATTACTTAAATTTTGTGGACTGGTTCACTAATATCTGTGGAACTTTAAAGTGAAATATAGTTTAACTACCCTGAGGCCCTCTGTCCAGTTTATCACCAAATGAAAAGGAATAGTACAGCTGCTTTCTCTCCCTCAACAAAGTGCATAAGGAAGTCAATACAAAGAAAATTATCTACCAAAATTTAGATTACTTGTTTGGAGACACTTCATTTTCTTACATCTAACCAATTCTAAGACATGTTCATCATTTTAGCATTCTAATATAAAAGCCCAAGGTCTATCCTCATCTTATTATACCCAGTATCTGCTGGATCTTTCTCCAAAATTTATCCTGACCAAACTGGTTCAAAAATTTATGTGATTACTCATAAAATACTGAATGGAATGGGGTAGCTATGATAGCATGCCTTCACTGCCACTTTCTTACTGAAATGTTTGTGAGGACATAACATACTGCAGAATCAAAGGAGTTGCAATAAGTAGGAAGGAAGTGGGAAAAGCAGAAGTGTGTGCTTACCTTAAAGTCATGCTTAGGAAAAAAAAAAGTCTTATTTTCACATTCAAACTTCCCCCCCCCACCTTTTTTACAACTTTAATTCCTGACAGGGACTTCTGACATTTGCTTCCAGAGCTGAGAGCAAATAAAAATTGACATGTACTCAGTAGGTTGAAATTTATGACTATGGAGAAAATGTTTCTGTGAGTAATGAATTCCCTCTTCCCCAAGTCTGACAGGAAAATCTGCTCTATAAACCTTTGTTCCTCAGACTGCCAGTAGCTAAGACAGTACATATCTGTCAAAGACAAAGTATCTGAGACTAATTGCACATAACTCTAAGTCCTTGTTTTCTCCACAGCACATTAGCATTTGTACTTCAAAAAAACCACCAAAACCAAACCACCACCTCTCTAATGTTTTCCCAAACTCATATGCTTTATTGTAAGCTTAGAAACTGTCAGTTCCAGCTCTGGAAAACATGTATCAGCACACTATCTAATAACATAAAAGCTTTGGAGAGAAATACTACTTTTCTTCCAAAGATACATAGTTAAGGAATACATACAGATGTTGCAAACAAAATATAACAGCTCTTTCTTGAAGTCCCATTTTTCTAGTTAAGAACTCAATGTGGTAAGGAGAGAGATGTAGACACTATTGGATGTTCTCCTCATCCCACAATAATTGTATTTTTTCTATATGATATTAATTGCAAAGCAAGTAATTGTTACCTTGTTCCAATATGAGAGTGCATTCACATCTGTAAGGTAAAAACCTGGTTTGGAAAATTATGAGTCCCATGTTGACCTCCAAGATCATGTAATGAAGACAGTTCTTGGGATAGAGACACCAAGAATAATCGAGTGTCCTAGTTAACATCTGTCATTTATTTAGTGGCCAGTTCAGCCATAGCCCATGACACCAATCATAGAATCACAGAATCAACCAGGTTGGATGAGACCTCCAAAATCATCCAGTCCAACCTAGCACCCAGCCCTATCCAGTCAACTAGACCATGGCACTAAGTGCCTCATCCAGTCTTTTCTTGAACACCCCCAGGGACAGTGACTCCACCACCTCCCTGGGCAGCCCATTCCAATGGCAAATTGAAAATCAAATTGAAAAAGAAAAAATTACCTCAATATTTACTTATTTATTTCAAATATAAAAGGCAATTTGCAGTGTCTACACTTTAGACAAACTATTTACAAACCAGAAAAGGCTCACAAATGTGTGAAAGAATGATTTGAAATTTGAAAATCTAAAAGGAGTGCAAATCACTCAGCTTAAAGAGACATTATTCAGTCTTCCTGCTTAGAAAGTTACCTGATGCTAGACAGAACTTTAACCTATCATACAAAAGAATGGCAACATAACTAGGTTGAAGATAGTTAAAAGCTCCATCTTGGTTTAAAAATAAAGTCTCTATTCTAAAATACAAACACATTTAATCATTTGATAATAATGGGATATATTCTCTCTTAACCAAACCTTTTATATTCAAACATACAGCATCCTTATAAAAATTTGGCTCAGGAAGAAGTTATGGGTACAGGAATTATTGGTAAGAAAATTTTTGCCTGTATTATGTAGTGAGTCAGACTCAGTGATCATGTGTTCATGTAGGTTTCAAATGTTTCAAGTCTTAAATGTAAAAGAAGATAAAGCAAAATTGATGGCTCTCACTTTTAAGTTATTACTAAAAAGACTGTCTTCTAGCACACTTTTATTTCTCCTTCTGTGTTTCCTTCTGCCTCAGCCTTCTTTGTTGTGACAAAAAAATGGGAATGAGTATCTGTTGATGCAATCAGAAAATTCACAAACTACTTCAGTAAATGTGCATGATTAATTCAATGGAGAGTACCTAAAGAAGCACAGTGAGACTGTTATAGGCTTTTCTTAATCTAGACATATTTCACTTCTCCAAACTGTAAATGTGAATATCAAATTACCCCTATAGCATCATCACTGCAAACTCTGGATGACTTACAGTAACTTAGTCATTAATAGGGCTGTTATCTCCCATACCACCAGCTACTCCAAAAAGCTGATTTTTTAATATTTATTAGTAATGTTTTTCATGGATAATAGAGGTGTTATAAAATCCTTCTTTTGCATCTTGCCCTGTTAAATTTTGGTAAATTACTGATTGTTCTCCCCCCCCCCCCAAATACCTTGTTACTGCCATTTCCCTGGCATTTAGGATGTATTTGTGCTATCAAAGAAATATCAAGTTGACCTTTCCACATGGTTTTTCTAGTATATCTCACATTTCTCTTAGACTTTTAGACTTTGTTAGGCACAAAGGCTACACTTGTGATGAAATTCCTGTTACTTAATTGTGTTGATATATGATGCTTACAGATCCAGTTCACATTTTGATTATTTTGTACTAGTCCTTATCCAATAATATATCTTTAATATGGGCAGGGCTGGTGGACATTATAGTTCTTTTGCATAAAAAATAGGCATTGAAATAATTGCTAACCTTAAAGATGAGGCTAAAGTAATACTTCATATAAGCTTTGTAGTTGTTTTTTTTTTTTTGCTTATACAATCACTGAAGAATTGAATTGTTGGGGTTTCTTAATTATTTTTTTTTTTAAATTAAGCTGTACACCCCTAGTAAATAAAGAATTGGAGTAGGCATTGAAATGCTGGACCACCGGTGTTCATGCTGCTTAGCATCACAAAGTTAGCAAGGTACAAAAACAAGACAGATAAACTATTGGTGTAAAGTCCTGGCATTAAATGATGAACAAATAAATTGAGATTGTTAAGAAAACTCTTTCTCCTTTCTTTTATTCCTGTAGTAGACTCCTGGAACTGTGGCTAGCCCTGCGAATTAGGCAATATAATTTTGTGAGTAAATACTTCAAAGCCTCTTGGTAATTCTCTATTGCCTGATGCCATAAGCAGAAAAGAGCTCCTTGAGTCCATCTAGTGGACAAAGGGTGCATTGACTGCAAGCGGCATTTGACCGCAGGAATTTTCTCTTCCAGTTCAATTAATGGTTATATATATTTTGCTGGTTATTACCAGATCTAGATATTGTCTGTAAAATGTTTCCATGACCGTGCAAGAACCCGAATATTATTAAAATTAGTGGTCGGGGGTGGTGAGAGCTCTGAATGTCAAAATTAATAAGCAATATTAATTTTGGAAAAAAAAAACAGCTTGCATTAATTAATTCCCCCTTCCTAACAGTAGTTAGGAAGTTTGTATTTTGATAATATTAATGCCTATATGTGCATACCTAGATGGATTGTGTATCTAATTCTTGATGCTCTTTTCTCTTTTTAATTAAGGCAATCTCAATCAGCAACAGAAGCAGGTTAGTCATTTGGGATAAAATAGGAACCTGGGAGACCAGGCTATTCTAAAATTAATCTCCATTACTGATTTAGAATCCAAACTTGACTGAATAGGCCTCAGTTCACATCTCCTTTGACAGGCAGAGTAATCGATGTTAAAACTGCAGAACAACATGGCAAAAGGACATGAGCATAATAAAGATTCATCCATTCATTTTCCTCCAGGAAATTAGTTCAAAGTGAGTCACAGAGTCAAATTTTTGCCTTAGTCAACTGAGTGCATTTTAATACAAAATCAGCGGAACTATTTAGGTATTAAAACAGATAGGCATGATTGATACTTTTCTGATACCTTTACTTCTTGTGTGGAAATAGGCAGGATCAAGCTTAAAGTGAAATCAGGCTGGGGTCGGAGTGGATAGAGAGCAGCCAGACAGAGAGGGATCTGGGGGTGCTGATTGATACCCGCCTGAACATGAGCCAGCAGTGTGCCCAGGTGGCCAAGAGAGCCAGTGGCATCCTGGCCTGCATCAGGAATGGTGTGGTCAGCAGGAGCAGGGAGGTCATTCTGCCTCTGTACTCTGCACTGGTTAGACCACACCTTGAGTACTGTGTTCAGTTCTGGGCCCCCCAGTTTAGAAGGGACATTGAGATGCTTGAGCGTGTCCAGAGAAGGGCGACGAGGCTGGTGAGAGGCCTCAAGCACAAGCCCTACGAGGAGAGGCTGAGGGAGCTGGGACTGTTTAGCCTGGAGAAGAGGAGGCTCAGGGGTGACCTTATTGCTGTCTACAACTACCTGAGGGGTGGTTGTGGCCAGGGGGAGGTTGCTCTCTTCTCTCAGGTGGCCAGCGCCAGAACGAGAGGACACAGCCTCAGGCTGCGCCAGGGGAAGTTTAGGCTTGAGGTGAGGAGAAAGTTCTTCACTGAGAGAGTCATTGGACACTGGAATGGGCTGCCCGGGGAGGTGGTGGAGTCGCCGTCCCTGGGGCTGTTCAAGGCAAGGTTGGACGTGGCACTTGGTGCCATGGTCTAGCCTTGAGCTCTGTGGTAAAGGGTTGGACTTGATGATCTGTGAGGTCTCTTCCAACCTTGGTGATACTGTGATACTGTGATACTGTGAGATGGATGCTAGTTTTGGAAGTATTTGCAATTACTAATCAGTAGTTTTTCTTTTATAAAGAAACATAAAACGTCTCTACAACTCATAAGGATAATAAAATAGATTTTCCAGTTGGGTGTTCTACCTACTATATATTTAGATTAGTAGTTGATATAAAATACTTGGGTTTTTTTCCTGTCCAGTGAGCTGTTGATTTCTGTCAAATATTAATACCTTTAAGGATCCTTTGTACTCTCTTCCTCTTCTGTCAAATATTAATATCTTTAAGGATCTTTGTACTCTCTGTCTTCTTGCTGTCCAGTAATTGGACTTTTCACTGAATCAGAAGATTCTTTAAAGGAATTCCTAATACAAAATAGAAAATGCATCTATAAATAATGGAAGGAGGTAGACCATTGATTTACAACAAAATAAATGATGGTATTAGATGTATATTGAATCCTAGATTTGTAATTTGGTCTATTAATAATAGATGTTAATATTAGGTCAAAAATGAGCTGCATAAATTATGCAAACGTGTATTAGAAGGAAGTGCCATAAAATTTAGAACTGGAATCTTCACATATGTAGAAGTCATGAATCTGCAGACCTGGGGATAAGACTGTCAGGGAGTTTGTGAAGTGGCAAACCAGATACAACTAAAAGTTTCAACTTAGACTGCATGTCTTGTGTCATTCTGCCCACTTTCTAAAATTCTGTGATTATTCTACCCTTAAGTTTTATTTCGCTGATTTTAAATTTCTTTTAGATTATAATTCAACAGTCAAAAATACATGAAAGGTACTTTGAAAGCTCACATTGATGATGTCATGTAGGAATCCTTGTACCTTCCAAAAGCTGGCCCTTCTGCACAGCTTAAAGTTCCCAGCATTAAAGCTGTTAGGTGAAACTGATTTGCCTTAAGTTAGATCAAGGAGCTTTGTCCAGTTTTGAGCTGTGCTGCAAGTATATTTTTTCAGATCATATGAATAAAGGAAAATACTTAGTTTCACAGAATTGCCAAATGGTAGGGGTTGGAAGGGACCTCTGAACATCATCTAGTCCAACCACAGTGCTAGAACAGGATTACAAAAGAACACATCCAGGTGGGTTTTGAATGTCTCCAGAGATGGAGACTTCACAAGCTCTCTGGGCAGTCTGTTGCTGTGCTCCATCACCCACAAAGTGATTTAAGTTTTTTTGCTCTTCTCACCTATGTTCTGTATCTTATTGTCTTCACCTGCTAAACCTCCTCTGATTAACTTCAGCTATTTATCTCTGTGTAGACATCGCAGACGTTTGCTAGAGCATTGCAGACATTTGCTACAGCATAGCATTCTTGCATAGTATTGCATGCTATGGCCTGGATGAGGTTCTCCTGATTCTCATCTAAGGGTGAAAGGTACAGAAGTGATCTCCTGCTTCTCTGCTGGACTCCAGTTCTTTATTCCTTGACAGCAAAGATAAGATGCTATTGAAATCAAGGGATTTGTTTCATTGGTTTGAGCTGGTTAAGGGTTGGTTTGTATGCTGATTTTTTTTGGTGGGAAAGAAGGAAGTATCTTAACCTTGTATCTGTGCTCCTGGTACTACTGTGATTGTTTTCTCCTCAAATTCTTTTGCCCCTTCCTGGACAAACCATATACTGCCACGTAAGACAAAGTTGTTGGTCTTTATAATGATGAAATACAAGAATAAATGTAATAAAGGAGGGCTAAACCTGATTTCCCCGAAGTTAGGTCTCACTTCCCATTTTTCCTGTGCTCTATATAATCAGCAGAATAGCCAAAAGAATCGTTGAAGCTTCTAAATGCACACAGATTTGAAGTGGAGTCTTTGTACATAAGTCTGTGTATTCCATCTTAAAGTATCATAGAATCATAGAATCATAGAATGGTTTAGGTTGGAAGGGACCTCAAGGATCATCCAGCTCCAACCCCCTGCCATAGGCAGGGACACCTCCCACTAGAGCAGGCTGCTCAAGGCCTCATCCAGCCTGGCTTTAAACGCCTCCAGGGAGGAAGCATCCACAACCTCCCTGGGCAACCTGTGCCAGTGTCTTACCACCCTCACTGTAAAGAACTTCCTCCTAACATCCAGTCGGAATCTCCCCTCTTCCAGCTTAAACCCATTCCCCCTCGTCCTGACATTACTAGACCGTGTAAATAGTCCCTCCCCAACTTTCCTGTAGGCTCCCTTCAGATACTGGAAAGCCAAGTACATAGTGTCCTCAATAATCCCAAGACAGCAAATACAAAACAAATACAAATCAAATGTGTATTCTCTCTGGAAATTTTTGCCTTTTTACATGAAATGGCATTTTGGAGATAATCTGTGAACTCTAATACACATGGCCTGAAAATTTGAAAGGACCTTTCAGTTGTTTCTTGCACTTTGTTTATTTTATTCAAAAGATGAAATGAAGATGATGTTCCATTAGCAGTAAACAGCCTTTAAAAGCCTGAAAAGTACTAATTTAGAAGAGATTTTAGACAAAAAGGAAGAGCAGAAAGGCATACCAAGTTGCAAACTGGCAAGAAATACTGAATAAGTAAAATGAAACTTATTTCATAAATTGAGTCCATTTAATGTTGTTCTATTTTTGTTGTTTGCTTTTCATAATTTCAGAGGTTTTGAAACTGTCTAAAGGAATACTTGGTATGTCATGATGGAGTGTGTTCTTTTCATTAATTCAAACTCAGCAGCTGTATACTTCATCATTCCCTTTTGTCTTTGCCCTTTTCTAAGATTTCCCTCTCCTCTCCTCTCCTCTCCTCTCCTCTCCTCTCCTCTCCTCTCCTCTCCTCTCCTCTCCTCTCCTCTCCTCTCCTCTCCTCTCCTCCTCCTCTCCTCCTCCTCTCCCTCTCCCTCTCCTCTCTTACTGGTACTGGTGCCTTTCTTTTACTGAATTATCATTTACTTTTTAAGAGCAAGGAATTAAAGAAACAAAAAAGTTATTGAAGGGACAGATGCTAAAAGGAGAGGCTGCAGGGAACAAAAGAATAGAAACCAATCATATACAATTGGAGTGGAACCTCTTAATTTTTCCCCATCTTTTGTTCTGCAAATCCAAATCTACTAACAAAGTCTGTACTGACAATTGAATCTACCTGAAATGAGTTAGATTTCTTTGGCAGACACTAAAGTGAGATGAGAATCAGAAGCTGAGTGTTTAAAGGGTTGACTTTGTAAAAACAGAGAGACTTGGCAAAACAACCTTCAGAAAGCTAGAAGCATTAGAAAAGGGAGATACTAGTTTCAAAGATAAACCTGTAGGAGTGCAAATGGCTTAGAGAAAAAGTGTGAAATATCTGAGCCAGTAAAGTCAAGTAATTGCACATAACAACCAGCTATCCTCTGAAGGCCAGCATGTGACTTGAATGTACATGCAGAGCAGGTGGTAGACAACTGAATGTATCTATGTGGTGAGTTAAGGGACAAACATAAAGGAGAGATCTGCAGGACATGCCTACAAGACACATAGCATTTACTCATGCAGAGATACTGGAAACAAGCTTGAATCATTTGACTGAGCTACCAGTAAGAGCAATAAATATCCATTCACAACAATTAGCACTGATGGAAAAGAAGGTACATTCACCTGTGGAACAGTCCCAGAAAGCAACCTTAAAAACATATGCATTTATTTTTATTTCTTTGGTGTATGAACATGCCCTTCTTTTACTAATTCCCTAGTGTATAATGATGAGAAACACAATGTAAAGCAACATAGAAGCATAGAAGCATAGAATCAACTAGGTTGGAAGAGACCTCCAAGATTATCCAGTCCAACCTAGCACCCAGCCCTATCCAGTCATCTAGACCATGGCACTAAGTGCCTCATCCAGTCTTCTCTTGAACATTTCCAGAGACAGTGACTCCACCACCTCCCTGGGCAGCCCATTCCAATGCCAATCACTCTCTCTGGCAAGAACTTCCTCCTAACATCCAGCCTAGACCTCCTCTGGCACAACTTGAGACTGTGTCCCCTTGTTCTATTGCTGGTTGCCTGGGAGAAGAGACCAACCCCCACCTGACTACAACCTCCCTTCAGGTAGTTGTAGACAGCAATGAGGTCTGCTCTGAGCCTCCTCTTCTCCAGGCTAAACAACCCCAGCTCCCTCAGCCTCTCCTCATAGGCTTTGTGTTCCAGGACTTTCACCAGCTTCTGCATAGAAGGAACATCTGCACAGAAGGAAAGCAAATCAGTCCAATTCATTGCGTTATAAGAAACCTCCACACAAAACTTTAGTTCAGAAGGTGGCTTTAGATTGTGATGAGGAAAATCTGTCATTTTTCCCTACTTATTTACATTCCCATACAATAAATTAAGGCTAAAAATATAGCAATATTTATTGCAAGTAAATAAATGTAGGAGGTTATTCAGTTAGTATTGTCGTAGAGATTTGTGCCAGGAAAGACAGGAATCGTACGTTCAAGAGAAGCCTGGATGAGGCACGTAGTGCCATGGTCTAATTGACTGGATAGGGCTGGGTGCTAGGTTGGACTGGATGATCTTGGAGGTCTCTTCCAACCTGGTTGATTCTATTCTATTCTATTCTATTCTATTCTATTCTATTCTATTCTATTCTATTCTATTCTATTCTATTTGTCAAACATCAATGCCTTTTTGTAGTACTCCAGCATGAATTAAAAGTAGCACACATATATCTGCAATGTTAGTTACACCATATTCTCAAAACATTAGACCCCATTAGAGGTGCAGCATTTGTCACTGAAGAAGTTCTTGTTAGAGTTCTTTAAAACTGTGTGCTAGCTCTTAAAAGAAAGTACTACCCTTTCAGATTACACTAAGGCATGAATTGTGGTGCCTGTTTGCTAAACTCTTGAAATTCAGACTAATCATATAATGATACACTCCAAGCATAATCCTCTTCATGACAGGAAGGAAAACCACTTTGTTTGTTTGTTTGTTTGTTTCCTAATAATACAGGTATACAATGCTCAATCTAGTCTATATAACATTACCCTTCTTGAAACTGCATTAATTCCTGTGCAGTTATTTCCGAGTTACACCAGAATAAGTGAGATAAACCTCAAATCTTTAGAATATTTATTTACACTTAAGCTCAATTATAACAGAGGCAGCAATGGCATCTACATAATGAAAGTTGCAGTGACACTGCACTTTCAGTAGCACTTATCAAGTCTGAAATATTCATGTTTCTGACGGGACCAATTGTAAAACCATGGAGAAGAACCTCTCCCAGGGGACTAGAAAGTATTTTAAGTAAAATTTATTTTACCAAGGACATGATTGTTAGTAAAAAAATCCTTTCTAGATTATGAAGTAACTTAGTTCAGAATGAGTAACTTGATTTTGTATTTATTATAAAACTGTGCATAAAACCTGTGTATAAAACTATCTATCTGTGCTATGGCATAGACACTGCTCTCTGAGACAGAATGGGAATGAGGATACAGGCTGATGACAATGAGGCTGCAAAATAGTTCTGATACATACAGTCACTAACTGCTTGAGGTGCGAGCTTCAAGCCATAAGCAACGTCACATTTTGACCTCTACAGTGTACGTTTTTCTTTTGAATCTTTATGCTAACTTAGCAAGAAAAACTGCCAGGAATCTGGCCATCTGTCTGAGATTTATCCATGTCCGGTTATGGTGGCAACAGTCGATCTTTCAGAGCATACTATTGATTGTCCAGTGATCCAACATAAGTATCCCCAGGCTAAATCAACAGTAATCTATTTTGGTATATTTAATCCATGCACCCAAAACATTCCAACCATCTATGTGTTTGATTCACTAACTTGCAGACAGGCAAACAGACATCTGATTTTCTACCTAGATTCCTATCCACCAAGCAGCACACACAAGAGAAGTCTGATATAGCCAGCCATGACAGACAAAGCATAACTTGCAATTAGTTTGATGTGGCCAGAAAAAATTACAACAGTGTGCTTTACACAGAATCATCATTGAGTAAGTCTGCAAAAGCAGCTTTAAGCTCCAGAATTCCCAGATGGTAATATTAGGGCATCCTGCTCACTGAGAACAGACAAGACAGCCAGACTTTTAGTTAAGTAATGGTTGAACCTGATAATCTTGAAGATCTTTTCTCATCAAAATGATTTTATGATTTTGTGATTCTAAGAAAGAGAAAAGATTTTTACCAAAGTGTGTAGGGACAGGAAAATGGACAATGCTCTTGAAATAAAAGAAGGCAGATTTAGATTGGACTTAAGGAAGAAATATTTTATGATGAGGGTAGTGAGACACTGGATCAAGTTGACTAGCAAAGCTGTTGATGTCTCATCATAGCAAGTCTTCAATGTCAGGCTAGATGAGGCTTTGAGCAACTTGCTCTAGTGGAAGATGTCCCTGCCTAGGGCAGCAGAGTTGTACTAGATGATCTTTAAAGGTCCCTTCTGACCCAAACTATGATTCTTTGATTATATGAATTTTTTATATATACTTTTTATTTTATTGACAGTAATATAAAGTCTGTCTCCCAAACTTTATGTGCTATTATTGTATTGCTAAATTCTACCCTTACAGCTATCTTGATATAACCGCAGCAATACAATCCATGTAAATTCACCACAACATAACTGAAGTTTTAGGGAAGTCAAAAGGCATTAGGCATTGAAATCTTACTCAGTTTAATGAGGTATGTGTACCTAAAGCCTTCAAGGTTTTCAAAATCCCTGCCTGAGAAAATATTTGGGTTTTTCTTAAAGCCTTCTGTCTTAAAACCACTGCTCATCAGGTTCAGCCACTGAAAATATAGTAGATTTTGTCTGTATAAAGAATTGCTGTGTCATGGGCCACATGTAAAGCAGAAGTATTAACATGAAAGGAGCCAAATAATATTAATGTAATAACCTAAGCAATCGAAAAAATGTGAAAGAATTGCAAAGTAAACATTCAAATAATGTTTACAGTCTTCTGCCTATAGCTAAGGATGCCAAGTTTTGGTGCAGGGTTAATAAATGAAAGATTGATAGTATGAAGCTGATTGTTATTCCAGTCACCATTGTCCTTGTTGATTTTAGCTAGAAATCTCTTCTGCTGTCAAGACCAGTTTATATTCAAGCATGTCATAGTGACAAATGCAGATAACATTGAGATACGGTTGGTATAATTTGCAAGCAGTGACCTTGATTAAAGATTTGTCAGATCTGTACTTTCTAATTTTCTTCTTTAATGCCATTTCAAGTTAAAATAGTATCAGGAATGGTTAATCCAACCAGTAACATTTTTATTGGTAAAGTTATGCTCTTATAATAGGTGTATTTCAGTTGACAATGCTGTGAATTTCACTGCCTAAATCAGTAGCAAAAGAGTCTGAAATGAATTGTTCTAGGTCTCCCCTACAGCCTTCTTTTTTAAGTACATTCTGTGTTTATGAAAGATAGAAGTTTGAAACATCTGTGAAATTAAATCTGCTGTTTTTTTTCTGGATATAGAAAATACAAGTTGGACAGTAACACTCAAGTGACACTCAAGCACTTGTGTGCTTCTCTGCACAGAAACCAGGCACTGCCTTAACTTTCTCTCCAAGAGACCAGCTTTGCATCTGCAAATACATTTGTTCTCCAACTAATTTAATCTTTAGGTCTTTTTGTGGAAATGGCCAACTGGGTTTTCAGTTCTATTGAGACTGTCAGTAATGTTGACCCATAGCCATCCAACAAGGCATGACTGTATCATTTATCACATTCAAATATAACTTGGCTGATCTGTAACACCTATATTCCCATTTATGTTTCATTTGTCTAAATTGGAATAATTGTAACACCTTTATTAAACTTTGCACTGTGTTTTATAATTTATTATTATATTAATACATATATATATGTGCACACATAATGCATATATGGTATATGTCTCCCAGACAACCAGTGACAGAACAAGGGGACACAGTCTCAAGTTGTGTATGTTAGGAGGAAGTTCTTCAAAGAGAGAGTGATTTGCCATTGGAATGGGCTGCCCAGGGAGGTGGTGGAGTCACTGTCCCTGGGGGTGTTCAAAAAAAGCCTGGATGAGGCACTTAGTGCCATGGTCTAATTGACTGGATAGGGCTGGGTGTTAGGTTGGACTGGATGATCTTGGCGGTCTCTTCCAACCTGGTTGATTCTATGATTCTATAGTTTCAAAATATATATGTTTGCATACCTATATTTAAAATATACAGTCAAGTATTGTTAACAAATTGTATTTGTTTGCACAGATAATGCCTTGTGCAAGGCTGAGCATAAAAAATATTGCAGACACAGCAGCCAACACATTTTCATTGTGGTTTATGTGGTATTGTACTGGATACTCTATTTACCAAGTTATTCATTTTCAGGATAATTCAGACCAAACAGAGATAAAGGTATAGTTCTGGAAACTTACCATGTTACTTCTCAGTTGCAAAGTGGCACAGCTGTACATGCTGTATTTTAAAGAACAAATATACCACACAAAGATATGTTAGTCAAAGTTTGCAAACACTAGGTCAGATCCTGAGATGTATAAATCATTTGAGCTACAGTGGAGCTCCAATAACTTTATCATCCATTACTTATACCAGCTAACTTACTAAGTCTAAGACTGGAATAATTTTGCTATATGCATCCATTTAAATATATATAGTTCAGCTACCATAATAATACATTTTCTTGTTACCCTTTCATTTTATACCACTTAGCTAGCAAACCAGATTAAAGGATGATGACAGAAAAGTCAGTAGACCAAATGACTCTCAAATGTTATGAACTGTGATCAGATGTTTAATTTAAAAGTTAGAGTACCTTAACAAAAATGAGTGGGGGAAAGAAGTGTTCTTCACATAATATCAGATAAAATACTGTATTCTATATATCTTTATTAAAGCTTAAATTCTAAATGAGGAATCAAAAGTCACTTCAGACAAATATTAATTAAGAATGTGAGAGGGAGTGAGAAATTAAGTTGGAGTTGCAAAGGGTAAAATATTTTCGCTCTGGCTTTTCAACAAAGGTGATATGTTGGTAGGATTGATAGTTGTAGACAGGCTCATAAAAGTGAGAAAGTATTTAATATAACTGAAAAGGAGAGTAGGTCTAATATATCATGTGACAAATGAGTATCATCACAACAGAAACACATATCCAAATTGGTTTATATTTTATGTCCCTTGTCTTAAGTAAGATTAAATTCATGCCTTGCTTCCTTACATATGCTAAACCAATTAACACTGGAAATACCTATGAGACCTGTCCAGTCAGATTTGTAGTTCTTCATAGCATGTTTTGAGAGAGTGGGGTTAGAGATAACAAAAACACTATTGGAGTACACCTGGCAAAACCTATGAAAATAGTAAATGTGGTTTCCATTTTCTCCAGGAACACTGTGTCAACTTCTCTTTCATTTAAATGTTGAATGATTGCTTCAGCACCTCCATAGTTCCTGTTAGCTCCTCTTCACTTAATTCCACAGATAAGACAGGCTGCTCTCTGAAGGACATAAGGAACATTCTTACCCTTAATCTTATCCTTACTGATCTTCATTCGTATGCATCTTCATCCTTATGCTAGTCTTATAGATCCTTCTCAGTCACCCATAAGCACAGCAGTTTGCTGATTTTTTCTCTCTCTCTTTAGAAGAGCTATATATTCTCCTTCAATCAGTCATGGCTCTCCTGGATGATTTGTGAATAAAGGAGCTGGTGGTCGATAAAGTCAAACACTAATAAGTCAGACCTTGAGAGCTAAACTTTACTAGGAAGATCAGGAAGATCTAGAGAGCACTCACTTAAATTTTCTCCAAAAACTGGAGAGAGATGAGAGAGAAATTTGAGGAAGGTAGATCTAGGCTGAATATTACAAAGAAATTCTTTACAGTAGGGGTGACAAGACACTGGGACACGTTGCTGAGGGAGGTTGTGGATGCCCCCTCCTTGGAGGTGTTCAAGGCCAGGTTGGACAAGGCCTTCCTTGAGCAACTTGGTGTAATGGAAGGTGTCCCTGCTCATGATAGTTGGGGGTGGGGGGGGAATTGGAACCAGTTGATCTTAAAGGTCTCCTACAATCCAAACCATTCTATGATTCATGACTCTGTGATTCTATGAACTGCTTCCTTCACAAACACGATAGGGACATTATAGATGCATTTAGGAGAATGAAACCATAGAGTCTGACCCAAATAAAACAGTGTGAAACAACTACAATAAAGATCTGGAGACCTTTCATAAACCTACTTGCTACTGCAAGAAGCAGTCACACTTCATAATCCCAAGTAATATGTGGCTGTTTGAGCTGGATTTCTAGCTCAGACATAAAAATATTCAGACAGAGGAACTTAGAAGTAGAAGCTCTGAGTGGAGAGGTGAACATTCTACATATAATGGCAATGATGGATAAGTTAATATCATTTCATTGGAACATCAAGAGCTTTATGTCTGGAAGCACAGCTTGAACCTTCCCCTTGCTGCTTCTATTGCCTCTGCTGTGCCCGCTGCTATCTTTCTCCACCGCTGTTTTGGCTGCTGCTGCTTTTGCTGCTTTGTTGCCGCTTGACCCCTTCCCCATATTCCTTAAGGTTATTAATTTCTCTAGTAGTTTATTCTCCTTATATTGTTATATTTAAACTATAAAAAGTACAATTTAATTTTTCACTGACTTTCCAAAATCTGTGTTGTAGTGAGTTTATTCTTCTGTGGGAGGGATCCACCCTAACCTGGGGCATAATACAATCCCCAGATGAACATGTTTTGCACTGACGTGGAAGTCCAGAGTCACAGACCCCTCTGATGGGTTGGGCTGCCTGTGCTCAATGCCAGCTCTGATGTGATAAAGTGATTCAACATGTAATTGGGCTGATGAGAACAGAGTTGTCAGCCCTTCCTTCACCCAAAAGATTGTCTTAAATTCAAGCCCTCACCCTTGGTCCCTGTGTGAGCTGTGTTGGAATCATGCTTGTCACTGGATGTATACCTCACTGGTCCCCAACCTGACCCACTGATTTGACTTCCTGGCTGGATTTTGGACCTGTCTCATCTCTGTGGACTTGCCTGAAATTCACAGGACTGTGGATGACCAATGATACCATTACCACTCTGTTCTTGCTCCAGAGCAAGGAGTCTGGCAGAATCAGCAGGGTCATGTGTGCTGATGCCTTTTTACCGCTCTCTCCTCTCCACTCACCTTCCCTTGAATATCAGTTCAGTCTTGCTGTTGCTGGACAGTCAGTGCCTGACACCCTGAGCTGCAACCACATTAACATGTCACTCCTCATTATTATTGGCATCTGTCATTTACAAGTAATGTACCAAGACATTTCTATTTGTCAGAAAAGAGAAGTTTGTGTAGTAGGTAGAGAGTCCAGGTTTTCAGATGTCTTTCATTAAATAAGACTGTTAGGAATAACAAGGCAAACCTCTTATCTCTGCCACAGTGTCATTTTTTTTTCACCCAGTATGGCAGCAGGCATGAGAAGATGGGCTATATACTATTTTGATTTTCTTCACCATCAGAACAAATACACTGCATTTCCACACTGAGAAATAACTCTGGCAATATATGTGTCACATTTCATTGTTGAAGTCTCATCTACCAGGCTAGTTTCAGCAGTAAATTACACTAGCCTCACTTTCCTAGGACTGCATTTTTTGGTAGCCTTAAGAAGAAATCATGCTTGGATATAGGAAAGTGAGTAGCACTTCTAATATGCCTGCATGTTGGATGTGCTTAATGAAAACTGTTCAAGAGGTTTTCACTTGGACTATGGCCTATAGATGTATCAATAGTAACCAACAGAACCAGTATGCTTTGTGTTTTGTTTCTTAGCTCCCCTTGATCCTGTCCTGTATCAGGATAATTCATGACATTTGAGTAGACTGAGACTGATCTGTATGCTTAGGTGATTAAAAAAAAATTGCTGCCTGTCCACTTGACAAGTTTGCTCATTCTTCCTATGAAATTTTCACAGAATCACAGAATGCTAGAGGTTGGAAGGGACCTCTGGAGATCATGGAGTACAAACAGCCCCCTCCCCTCCATAGCAGAGTCACCTAGAGAAAGTCACTCAGGAACATGTTCATGCGGGTGTCTCCAGAGATGGAGACTCTACCACATCTCTGGGCAGCCAGGTTCAGATCTGTGTCACTCTTAAATCAAAGAAGTTCCTCTCCAGGTTTAAATGAAACTACTTATGTTCAGATTTGTGCCCATTTCCCCTTGTCCTGTCACTGAGCACCACTGATTTGATCAGCATTGATGAACTCCCTGTTTAGTCTGTTCATTTTTAGACCAAAAAGACACAATTCTCTCATTCAGTTCTCTCATTCTTCCTTTATCAGAGAGATATTCCAGTCCCCTCATCATCTTTGCAGACCTTTGCTGCACTCTCTCCAGCAAGTCCTAGCTCCTCCTGAGCTGGGGACGCCAGAACTGGATCCTTAATTCCAGATGTAAATTTTATGGATTTTAAATTTTTCAATTGCTTTAAAAATTGTCAAGGATCTAGACAGTTAGACAAGCTGAACATTCTTACAGATTGATCAAGATCTAATTTATCCTCCCACCCTCTAAGCTTCTTCGTCACATGCTAATTGTTTTCTTCTGGTATATTTTTTTTTGCTGCCAATAAACTATGCTTTTAGTGGACATATCATGTTCATTAGCCAGGTAATGTAATGTATAAGATATAAGATATGTTTAGAATAAATTTACTTTAAAAAAAATAGTGTAGAATCTTTTCAAGCTATTCTCCTTGCACTGACTTTACTGTTACGAAACAGGCAATAGCAGGCAAAAAGCCATATCTCCATAGGATAGTACTGTTTTGAAAGTAGCTGTCATATTCCTCTATGCTTTATTCTGTAGACTGTCTGCTTCGTTCTTAGAACAAGTCACTGTTTTACCAAAAAGCAGCTGTCATGCTCTCCTCACAGTGGAAGTTTTAGTTTTCCTTAGAAAGATTTAAGGATGAAAAGATATCTGGCCAAATAATAATGTTAGGTAATTTTCTCTCTCTCACACATCTCAGGTCATTGCTGGGTAGTTAACCAAATGCAAACGAACAAATAAACAAGCAAAAAACTTCATTGTATTAGCGATAAACATCTGATCATTAGAATAGTAATTCAAAAAGGCAGAGATGTGAATAGATAGAAAGCATTATTTACCTACCATAATGCCTTATTTCTAATCATTCTGCAAAGCCTTTAATAGAACAGCACCAGCAGGTGGTATTAAATATTAACCTTGACAAACACTGGCTGCAGCTGGAAAACCAACAACAGCTTTTACTCTGATTCTATGTTTGTTTTCCTACACATGGTATGTGAAGCTACATTGCAGAAATGGAATGTCTTGTCATACGTGAATGAACTGTATGAGTCATTGTATGTACCCTTTTCTAAGTTAAAAAACCACTATGAGAAAGCAACATCTTACCTGTTTTTTTGAAGTCATGTGTTAATGCTAAGTTTTTATTTTTTTTAAGCATAATGTGCTAGGTTGGACTGGATGATCTAGGAGGTCTCTTCCAACCTGGTTGATTCTATAATTCTATGATTCTATGATTAGTAGAAGCATTAACTTAACAACAGTTATTGTGCCTTTTCCCCACTAAGTAACAAGCAGCTCTTCTCAGTCAGAGATGGTGATATTTTGGGGAAAGAATCAAAACAACAAAACAACCTAACAGAACGAAATCCATCAAACCTTAGCTAGTAACCTAGCTAGAGCCAATGAGAGACAGCAACTACTGCCCTTGAAGTTCCACTTTCTTTCAGAGGATAAACACTACTAGCACATTAGCCCAGAAGGACTGATTGGAATCTTCTCATCAAAGTCTATCAAAGAATGGCAATAGCAGGCAGACAGTCTGCACAGTGCTTGTAATGCAGCCCAGTGTTAAAGTGCTACTGTATTCTTTAGCTATCACTGCAAATAAGGATGTAAAATTTTTCCTTGTAATGCTGAAATCTAAGCTTCTCAAGTTAGATCAAATTTATCTGAGATTTATTTTAGCTTGTTTAGGAAATTAAATGGAGAATTGGAGCAAGGTCTTTATAGTTCAACTTGAAGAAGTAAAAAAATAGATAAGCAGGCATCCAGCAACCAGACCAGCATATTAATATTACTGAGGAATGATTTCTACCGGCTGGAAGCAAGGGTCAGGCATCCTTATGCATAAAGCTGAATTTGTTTTTGCAACATCTAGTGTAAATGACTGCACAATCCTCCTGCCTTGCTTTATGAATATGCAGCTAAGTATATATATATTCTGTATAATGTTGCACTCCAAGTATATTGGTAATAAAAAATACTTAATGTTTAACAGTTTGTGAACGTTGATGTCTTATGGACTATTGTCCGTTCTGCTTTACTTCCCAGTGAAGATAAGCACTTTCAGCACAGAAATTTCTTACATTACACTTTTTGTTAAAATTTAACAAGAACCTCTTCTTTAGGCTGAATTGATCCTTTGTGCTACAGCACCCAGTTACATTTAGGGCTTGTTCCCATAGTGACCCGGGGGGTTCTGAGCTATGTCTCTTCCACATGTTCAGGTCACTAAAGACCAGCATCAGCAAAGAAACCCCACATACCTCTTTACACACTTATTTTCCAAACATTACCAAAGAAAGAAAGAAAGTATTTCAAATGCTGAGTTATGGGCTAGGGCTAATAGAGAATGAGAAACTCTGTATGCCTGTTAAGAAGGAGTTTGAATCTGGGTTAGGAGTGAATTGTGGTGATGTAAAATTCTTACATGGTTTATTAATTGTACAAAGAAAATTTCCCCAAACTTACTTACAATTAACACAGACAGAATCTATGACGTGGTTGGTAAGACTGTTTTGCAGAATCTTTATATACATATTTATATATATACAGTCAAATTAAGCGAGTTAGGAAAAGTCTTTAGAAAACGTTTATAACTGGAGAGTCTGGCAGCATAAACTGCCGCTGAAAGGTTAAGCATAAACTTTCAAGAGCTGGAGTAAAGAGAGTTAGTTTACTCGCTGGTTAAGAGTCTCAATACTTGTGCTCCAAAAGCATAAACGGGAAAATACATAGTCCAAGCCAGGTGGTGGACTTCCTGTAGCAATGATGTGATGGGGCTGTGCTGCTTGCTCAGTCCAGCTTGAGCAACGTCGTCTGAGAAGGCCCACGGATGTTAGACAAGTCTTCCGTGGCTCTCAGGAAGTCATCGGGTGGTCAGCAGCCACCTGGGCAGAGCAGGGTCCAGGCTTGCGGGCTGGAGGAGACCGATTGAGTGCTGTGTATGGCAAGGAGTCGGCCCTCGGGCTGGCACTGCGGGCTGGAGCGCTGGGCTGGCGGGTGCCGGTGTCGCAACTCATTGCGAGGATGTTGCTAGGTCGTTACCTATATTCGGGCTCGGCTGAGCAAAAGCGGGTAGCTGTATCTCAGCCTAGGGGTAAGCCGGTTTCAGCCCCTCAGTTCGGTCAGGCAGGGTCAGGGCTGCCAGTCGTAGGCAAGTCCCCAGTTGAGCTCAGTGCGAAGTGTGGTGGCACACAGATGCACGTAAGGTAAGCAGGTAGCAAACAAAACAAAAGCAGCAGCAGCAGCAGCAGCAAACAAGTAAGTTTGCTGGGTTTTTAAGCATTTTGATGAGTGTCTTTGACCAACAGCAACAGATCAAACCAGCCCTAGAACCAGTCCTGAGTTATTTATCCAAACAAAGATGATGCACATGCCCAGGATCGTGACCTGCGTTTGTCACAAAACAAAGCAAGCTGCAAAACAAGGCCAAACATGGGGCCTGTGATAGACTGAGAGGCGCCAAAGCTTTTGTCTGCCTTCCCACTTCTTCCACGCGGGAAGAAGCAGCGGGAAGAGGGGCCAAGGTGGGTATCCAGGCAGCTTTTCAGGGCATGGGATGGATATGTATTCTAGGTATAATTTGGACCTTCCAGCACAGTGCCTCAGAAGGAGATCCATAAAATTTTATTTATCATTATTAGTCAGCAAAATCTTCTTTCGTAGACTATGTCTATAGACAGACTTAAAACACCTCCATCCCTGGAGGTGTTCAAGAAAAGGCTGGATGAGGCATTTAGTGCCATGGTCTAGATGACTGGATAGGGCTGGGTGCTAGGTTGGACTGGATGATCTTGGATATCTTGGAGGTCTCTTCCAACCTGGTTGATTCTATGATTCTATGAATTGGGATTCTCAGCTTTAGAACGCCTGACTGTGTGAGCTGGCTCAGTTTCCTATATTAATGAAATACAACCAGAAAGAGACAAAACCAAGAAAGCAGTTGATGTGGTTGCACTGTGGAATAATCCTGTGGGATTTGATTCTGGTCTCTACTTCATGGCTTTCTTAAACATTTTGCATTAAAGAGAAAATTGGATAAAATGGATAAATAAAGTTGAGGAGGGACAGACCATAAAAAGTAGATTGTCTTGTCCCTGTGCTGTCTTGTAACTGTTGGGTTACTAGTGCAAAAATAGGAATGATCAGGCTGGATGAATTTTAATGCCACATGTAATGGTTCTGCTTTCCATTCAGAACAGTACAGCTAGGCTGGCTTGCAAGCATTACAGCTGCATCGTACTCCAGGAGGTATAGGTGAGGGAGGGTGAACCACATTAATTTGGTCTAGGCATCTGTTAAACTCACAACAATTCTGGATATACTTGACTGAGCAAACAGGTGTCAAGACAACTCTATAAGCAGTATTTTAGATACCTGTGACATCTTGGATCAATAGGCAAACAAGTGAAAGAGAAGGAGAAAGTGTGTGTGTGTGTGTGTATAGTATTACTAGGTTCAGACATTAAAATATAAGTTGTACTTTAGTCAGTCCTGTGGTTTTATATGACTGGTTCAACATCTTTAAAAAAGTAATGTTCAGTGTAGTGTTAGATAATATTATTCTGTTGCAGTAGGATAGAAATATCACATCTAGATGAAATAGTTTCCAGTTAAGTCTTCGTAAGTAGTGACTGGAGATATTCAAGGGATAATAACATCTTTCTTGCAACAAAACCTTTTAAAGAGGTAAATTCAAAGATTTACAGCCATGTAATGTAATAATTATTGCAAAACATTGCAAACCTTTGCATACTAAGAATATTTTCTTATTCTGGTGTTCTGGTGCAATACTATAATATCATTAGGTCTCCAAAGCACTTAATTAAAACTACATGAAGGTTATTATAAATTCAATTGTAGAAGAGGCAGCTTATACTTAATGAAAGAAGTTTAAATGCAGGTATTGGCTGACAGTCAGTTATTGTTTGGCTGCTTGTGTGAGAAGAGTTTGTGAAGGATCTCCTTAAATTCCCAGAGCTTCTGCTAGACTTAAAAGATGCACTCATGCTTGCAGATACTCAGTGCTTTAAGTGGAACAGTGGGAGACAAGCCTGAATCTCATTCCTTATTTAATTTGAAGCAGGAGCTGACAGTAACCTTTTACATAAATCCCTGTGAGAAGCAAGCACTGAAGCCTGAAGTTCTTCTAGCTTCTAGTGACAGCTTTTTTGGTATATCTTCAAGATGCCCCCCATGCTATGTTAACACACAGCTTGACAAACGGTCTACAGCTCAAATGTGATGTTTTTGGTCTCGTTGGCACAGTTTTCTGTTCATCAACTGAGTATTGGAGTGTTTGCTAAAATTTGCTCTCCTATTGTTCAGAGCTGCTATGGATTGATCCAGATACTGGCATTTCCCTCAAGATGACAGCAGATTGGTGGCAGTTTTCATTACCGTCTCAAAGGCAAACACAAGTGTTACTGACACGAGTTCGTTGAGGTTTTATTCCTCATTGCTTGCAATTATAAGTTGTAAACTTTGTTGCGTTCTTAAAAAAATAATAACTCTAAAAGTTCTTGAAAGAAACACAAATGAAGCTGGACAAATAGCAAAACCAAAATTGCACTATTACAACAAAAATAGTGGGTCTTGGCGTTAGGTTACAACTGAATATCTTATATTCATTCCCAGTATTTCTCTTTATATATGAGGTTAACTATCATCATTTAGCAAAAATACAAATATCTTCCAATTAAAAATATGATACTCTTAGTCTAAAAATATTGTAACCCAAATATCCAAATATTTAGAAATAACCCAAACACAAGACTTTCATATTCTATCCAATTATTTCATCTTCTTAATTTTTTAGCATTTCCCCTTCGCTTTCTTTTAAAGAATAAATTTGAGCCCAATATTTTTTATTTAATTACATTGTTCTGAATTCTTCATTGTCTAATCTTACCACAACAGGCAATGATGAGAGTATTATGAATCATTATAAAGTACAGAAATATCTTTTATGCAGTACAGGAGCACGCATATTCAGAAAGTGTGCCAATGTGTGATGCAGTCTGAACAGTCTGCTCTAAGAAGAATCACTATTACTTTATAATGTTTCCATTTCAGCTGTATGCCTTGCATTAAAACCAACAAAAAAGACTGTGAAAACCATTATCTTCAGCACTGCTGTGGGCAATGGGATGGAAGGCATTCTCCCTACATTTGAAGATAAGACTAAATTGGCATGAGTGGCTCTTACACTAAAAGAAGGCTGACATCCGCAGGTATTTCAAAAGTCTGGGAGAGATGTAGGAACCAGAAATTAGTGCAGACAAATATCAAGTTTTACACCATGTATTCTATGCAATGTCATAGGCAGGAAGCAGACTGATTATGGCATAGCTCTGTAGGACAGGTGCTGGTGGAGAATAAGCTGAAGATCAGTCTTAATGCACCCTTGCATTGGAGGCTGATGACATACTGGCAAAGGCATGGCCAAGTGAAGCGCTTATTCCCCTGTTCTACATTCATTAGGCTGGATGTGGAATACTTTGTCTAATTTGAATACTCTCAGTGCAAAAAAGGCTAATAAATTGGAGTGAGTCCAGTAGAGAGCTGTCAGGGCCCTGAAGCATCTGACACATGAAGAGAGCTTGAGGGAAATGGACTTGATCAGACTGCAGAAAGATAAAAGGAAATCTAATTACAGACTTCAACTATATAATTGATAATAGGGGAGAAGATGAAGCCAGACTCTTCTCAGTGATGTGGAACAAAGTAAGAAGACATAATGGTCACAAGCTGGAAAGGAAATTCCTTTGTAATGTGTGAGGTCAAGCACTGGAACTGAGTGTCAAGAGATGTATCATCTCTATTCCTGAACATTTGCAAAGCTTACCTAGACGTATCCATGAGCAATCCAATTCAACTTTGAGGGTAACCCCACTTTGAGTAAGCAGTTGGACAATGTGACCTCCACTTGCTCCCAAACCAAACTATTCTGTGGTTTTGTGATAGATTGAAAGGAATGAGAAAAGAAAGATTTATTAAAACTGGAAGAATCATTCAGTCAGCTTTCTTAGTAAAAAGTATTTCACTGAGTTGCAGTCACAGTACCAGTTGCTTGTCATTGATTAGTTTTTTTACTTGGTAGTAGCACACATTAGCAGCAAATAAGGACCTGGGGGTCTGGGTTGATGAGAAGCTCAATGTGAGCCAGTTGTGTGCACGTGCAGCCCAGACAGCAACCGTGTCCTGGGCTGCATCAAAAGAAGTGTGGCCAGCAGGGCAAGGGAGGGGATTCTCCCCTTTTACTCTGTTCTCATCAGAACCCACCTGGAGTACTGTGTGCAGTTCTGGAGCCCCCAGCACAAGAAGGACGTCAAACTGTTGGAGTGAGTCCAGAGGAGGGCCATGAAGATGATCAGAGGGCTGGAGAACCTCTGCTATGAGAACAGGCTATGAGAGTTGGGGCTTTTCAGCCTGGAGAAGAGAAGGCTTAGACGAGACCTTAGAGTGGCTTTCCAGTATCTGAAGGGGGCCTACAGGAAGGCTGGGGAGGGACTATTGACAAGGCCTTGTAATGACGGGATGAGGGGTAATGATTTTAAACTGGCAGAGGGGAGATTTAAACCTGTTCTAGTGGGAGGTGTCCCTGCCTATGGAGGGGATTGGAACTGGATGATCTTTGAGGTTCCTTCCAACCTAAACCATTCAACAGGCCGTTGAGAGCCCTGGTGAGTGAAAGCACTGGAAACATTTGTTAAATTATGTATTTTTTTCAAACAAAAAAACTGGAAGGAATATTTACCCCATCATTTTTCCTTCTCCATTGATCTTTTGTTTCCAAAGAATTTTTCCATGTCACTTTTTACATTTAATTGAAAAAAAAAAAACCAACCATGAGCTTTTATTGTATTACAGGTGATCAAATGTAGCAAAAGATTGAAAATAGAGATAACTTAGACATGTATATATATATATATGTGTGTTCTCTAATCCATATATCTGCTACAATCATTCTATGTTGTGATGGTTTCACTTCTGAAAAGAACAATTATCTATTTCCTCTCCATCTTCAGAATTACTGCAGAGATTTCTTCACATTGTGTGCCAAGGTGAAGTAGTTTTACATCAAAGTATACATTATTTTAAAAAGGAAAACATTATTTTTCAGCCTCTTTCTTCGCCACTGAAAATATATATTATCCACAAGCATTTTGAACATTACATCATCATTTGCTGTCTTTCAAAACATTTTATGTATAATACCAGCTTCAGAAATTAGTGCTAATAATAGCAACAAAAACAATTGTTAGGAGGAAGTTCTTGACAGAGAGAGTGATTTGCCATTGGAATGGGCTGCCCAGGGAGGTGGTGGAGTCACCGTCCCTGGGGGTGTTCAGGAAAAGACTGGATGAGGCACTTAGTGCCATGGTCTAGTTGACTGGCTAGGGCTGGGTGATAGGTTGGACTGGATGCTCTTGGAGGTCTCTTCCAACCTGGTTGATTCTATTCTATTCTATTCTATTCTATTCTATTCTATTTTTGCTAGATAGAAATCTGAGGGATAAACAGGTTTGACATCACTGTCTTATTAAAAAGTTTAAGAAACATAAATAAATAGTAAAGTTAAAATAAACAAAGTTAAATTAATTCTGGAATATTAAATGTACTAAAGGGCAAAACTGTATTTGGAAGGAAAAGATGAAGGAAAAGGCAGAATATGGAGCAGATGAGAAAAGAAATTTAATTTCTGTGTTTCCTGACACTAGGCAGTTCATATGTAAAAATCTATCTTTTACACTCCAATGTCTTATGCTGTTTTATGGTTGTGAAAGAGAGAGAAGAGAATGACAGAATGAGCACAGCCAAGTTTGGCCTATGTGGCAGTACTTCTTCTTTGACAGCATTACTTTTCTCCATTAATTCTAGCAGCTTAAACTGTCTATGAACTCTTGAGTGTGGACAAGTAAGGGAATAGGTTGTTAAATTCAGGATTTACATCATAAGCTACAAAATATATACATTTTAAATTAACTAATGATGTAAGTGCAATTAATCAAATGAAATCCCTTGAGCTAGTTTGTGAAGTCTAAATCAAAGGAAGTGTTTGAACTGAATGATTTATCCTTGAGGTACAATCGTCCTTTTTGAATTCTTACTGGCGATTAGTGAAAGGAAGTCATTTATGACTGGAAAATGCAAAGAGTTTTTATGCTATGCAGGAGAAATTTTTCCTGCCTATTCTATTTTCACCTCTCCATGACTATTTTTTATCGCCAAGGTCTATTTTTAATTACAAAATCATACTAAATTACTAGAAATTGCTGCACAACAAGCGAAAGGGAGATTTCCACTCTACTGTTGTGGTAGCATCAAATACCCTCATTTACATCAAGTTTAGGTCCTACCTTGGTGAATTTCCACTTCATTAAAGCATCCATTAAAATATTAATTAAATGCACAGTGAGAAGTCTTGGCTTGACTTTAAGCATAAGTAGGCAAAATTCCTTATGGCTAACTCTCAGTCTTTATCAGCTATGATGAATTAAACTCATGTTAATATCTCAGCAAAGGGCAATCCAATGCATAAGGTACAGGACAGGTTTGTGTTCCTGGTTTTCCACATCTCAGAAGAGAAGAAAGTTCTCAAGAGAAGCTGGGTCTTGGCACTTTTCAGAGAAGGTAAAAAAACAGGTTGCAGAGGCAAAGGATCTGTGATCCAGGCTTGAGTTTTTTAGGGTGCGATGTATCAAAAAAAGTCTACACTGTCATTTTCCAATATAGGATTTGTATTTCATGTACATGAGGCATCTGTGGCACAATATTCTGCTTATAGCTGGTTGGATGAATGTTTGTGTTTTCATAAACAAAAATATTAGTTATATAATTTACTTCAATTATTCATGATATATCTTTCTTATTAAGTCGCAAATGTATTTCTGACCTGTGTTAATGAGAAAGAGACAGAGGAGGCTGCAAGCTTCCCTGCTGTTATCATCAGCTGGCAGCCATCTAACAGAAAAACTCATTTCACGAGGGGCTAATTTAAAATAAATTAACACTGGAAGATCTTTCTCACAGAAAACATAGGGGAAAATCTGGAAATTCTAATAGAGGGAATGGGATATCCTCTTTTGCTTCCTCCTCCACAAGCTTAGAAGTTGGGACCAGCTGTGGCAAAACAAAAGCCTGACAAACCATTGTGTTTTGTGAGACAAAAATTATTCAATTCTTTGGCAGAAAAAGTAGACATCTAGTCAATTTTTCTAATAAAACTTTCCCTAGCAGTTGTTAAGAAGCTATCAAGTGATCTTACACCCAAAAGAAGACAGCATTTTTGAAGAAGAAACACGAAAATGTGGACATGATATGTGGAGGTTTTAGTCAATTACATGCCCATGCAGATGATGTCATGATGAACACAGGCCTTTAACCAATGTCATTAGTTAGAGAAATCATTGGAAGCTGCTGTCAGAGAACATTTGATGAGTTAATAAAGCTGTTACTAAAGCCTGATTGAACTACTTTCCCGTATCTTGTCTCTCCATTCTTATTTTTTGTTTTAAATAGTCCTAATTTGGACTCTCCCTCTAGGGCACTTGGTATTTTGACTTCTGGGTGACTATTGTCTTCGACTCTTTCAAGTCTGCCACCTTGCTGATGTACATATTTGCTCTTGTCTAGTGGTCCTACCTGTGACCAATACTCTGTTACAGCTAATATCTTGGCGTGGTACGTAACCAAACAGCTTCCCTTGGTACATAACAGTAGCTTCCCTTCCATGACTCCTATTTTTTCTATTAATTTATCTATTTATTTATTATTTATTATTATTCTGAATAATACATTTAAACTTCAAAATATTTCTGCTTATTTGTTAGGCAGAATCCTACTGCTTACTGCTGAATTTTCCTTTACCTATACTTGTTTACTGCCACAGCATGGCTTGTTCTTTCATTACCTAGCTTGATTCTGCCTTGCAATTTGGTATGTTCTGACATTAATGTATCCCAGGTCTGAACTCCAGTTGTTCATCACTGACTGTAGGTAGCAGTCCACCAGCTGGGTAGATGACTTTGTTGATTCTACATAGCTAAGAGTATGAGATATTTCATATATTGTTCCCACTAGGTGGGAATCAACAGTTGATTTGACAGGTGAAGGAGAGATCTAGTAATAAAATTTCTCTTGATAGCTGTTCAGAAGCTATCAAAGAATCTTATACCAAAGGATGAAGAAGTATTTTTTGAAGTAGAAACGTGACAACCAGATGAAATGCAGCTATACCACACAGTTTTTAGGTGAGTTTGTTGCCCACAAAAATTTGTTTAGAGAATGACATGAGAGGCCCAAATAAAGGGGCTGACTCTGGCTGTGTTAAAGCATGATGTGATATGAAATTCTAGTCACTTAATAAGAGAAGTATTACTGCTCTCAAAACCTGCCGATGAATTGAAGACATTTCATTTTAAATGTGTTTAAAATACAAGCCAAACATCCTATTTTTTCATAAGTATTCCACAGCAGTTACATACTGTTACAGCCTCAAAAGGATACATCTCAACAGGAACCCTAATCCAGACTTCACCTTACAGATAGCACAGACTTAAATTCAGGACCACATGCAGATACTAGTTTAAAGCCTGATACGTAAATATGCTTGTTCAATCTATTCTCTTCCTTTCTCACTCTCTTCTTTTATTCCTACCTGAAATTCAATGCTGATCAAGTATTTATATGTAGTCTCCAGTCCTACAAAACCTGTACATGTGCTAACCTTCCTTGTTGGACAGCAGTTCCTGTGATCAATGTGGTTGTTTTTAGCAAGCAATGGCAGTCATTTCTCCTTGGTCATGAAGGGTGTGATAGTTGTTAAACACAGGGGGGAAGAATGTCTGTGAATTGTCTTTGATAATACACAAAATTTCAAAGCTGCTCTCAGCTGTAGGGTCACAATCCAAAATTCATTAAAAGCAGTCCTAGGTTGGACTGAAATTCTAGTTACTCTGGAGTTGTGGGACTGACAAACTTTGATTCTTCTCTCTGCTCATGGAAGGAAATCTGATCTCATCTGTGGTTCTGGTGAATTAATTTGTGCTCTTAAATAAAAAACCAGTGTGTTGTTCTCCAATGAAATAATTGTGCTAGTTTGAGCCTAGCTAGAATGTTTTGGTGAGAAGAATTAGATCATAGGCTGTAAAATGAAAACAATGGTGAGGTCTACTTCCCTCACAGCCTTGCTGAGATGTGTAGAAAGGAAAAGCAAAACATTAGATAAAGTCACTTTGCTTGGGCACTTGGCTCTGGGCTTTGCTCTCAGCTCTTTGCCTGCTGGGGAGCTGAGGCTGCTGGCTGAACTCCATCTTGCTTTCTAATCTCACCCTCCATTTGCTTTGCTGATTCACTTTGCTTCTTAATCCCCTTGGCCGAACCTCCATTCTTCCTTGGCACTGGGGTAAGGTTGAGAGGCATAGGGGGAAGGCGAGGGGGTGGTTGAGAGCCCCTCCTGGGGTCTCAGGTTTCTGGGAGGGGAGTTGTGTCTGTATTACCTTTTTACATTGTATATTTCTGTCTATATTTGTATACACTGTAAATATCTGCTTGTATACTGTGCTAGCTGTAAATATAAGCTTCATTCATATTTCCAGAGCTGGCTGAGTCTGGTCTGGGTGATTTCTAAAGTGTGGGGGGCGGGG
>WAAF01003899.1:94579-119820 GCA_013400475.1 Tricholaema leucomelas | reverse complement strand
GAAAAGCCTGGATGAGGCACTTAGTGCTGTGGTCTAGTTGAGTGGCTAGGTCTGGGTGCTAGGTTGGACTGGATGATCTTGGAGGTCTCTTCCAACCTGGTTGATTCTATGATTCTACAATTCTATAGCTTCGTAAAAGATCACCTTACGATGTGTTTGCCATTACAATGTGTTTGACATTTCTTCTAGTGTGAAGAAAAGTAGAATAGTAAAAAACAGCATCATTAATTGCAAGGGCATTTTCTTCTTTTTTCTGTTTTTAGAAGATACTTGTTCCAGAATTTGGAAGAGTCAGATATTTGAAGAGTCAGATATTTTTGCAGGACATAAGAGACTAGGAAAAACAAACAAAAAAATGAAGAACAACTTGTAAAAGGGAGCACAGGTTTTTCTACAGCCAGCAGGAATTTTTAGTGAGTGTGTAAGTAGTTACTGCTAAGTGTCCTAAGGAGATATTTAGTCACCTACTTGCTCAAATCCTTAGTGTTTCCTACCTGCATCAAAAAAACAAGCACTGTAGTGATGAATGCCACATAGACATAATTTTTAGGTAGCAGGCCACCCTTAGTGGAGGTCAAGTCCTTAATTAAATGCCTAAACTGCATGGGACAAATCGACTACCTCAGAACTCTGTTTATAGTTCTAGGCAAAGATATACAACTTGCCCCTTGAATATTGATTTACTGTAATATGACTATGACTATATGGGACACTGAGATTCAAATTCAAGGAAAAAGTGAGCACTAAAGGTCTGTTTTGGATAACTTGTATACTAAATTTTTCTGCTGTTTTCTGAGTCATTTATTTATTTATTTATTTTTAGTAGATAGTGTTGAAGATTTAAAGAATGGATTGCTGTAATGTGGATGCTCTGTTGATAATTCTGGTTTCTTCTGGTAGGATTGAAAAAAATACAGTCTTGTTTTCCTGAAAGTTCAGTTACATGATACAGAAAGGTTACTTGTTCTACTTTGTATCGAAGAACTGAGAGCTAAATTGATCAGAGAAGGAGAATAAGGCTGAACACAACAATGTATAGTACCTACAGTAATCTCTGAAAGACAGGGACAAGATGGTCAAAGTTTTGTTCCACAGCTTGATTTCAAATTTCATGTGACTAGATCTTTATGAGACATACATGTCCAGCTTTTGGTATAAATGTCAGAATGTGTTATGTACTACAGTCCCCTTTGTGGCTGCTAGGATAGGGAGTGACAGTCATGAACTCAACCAATACAGTCTCTGGGTGCTCCTTGATCACAGGCAGGTATTCACACCTGTAATGCAACGTACTGTTTTCGCAGTACTGAGAAGGCACATTGGAAATCACCTCGAGGCACTGATCTGATTTTCATATATGAAGGGACAATATGATGTGCAGAAACAAGTACTTTATAGTCTTTATAGGAAGCAAGTGAATGGGACTTTGCAAAACTGGTTTACTGTCCAGTGTAACATTCTATCATGGCTTGAGATACTTAAGGTAAAAACACAAGTAAAATTTCAGATTCCTGAGGAACCTTAATGATGAAAGATAAAAGAACTACAGAATTTGAGTGCCTACAGTCTGTAGAAAGTGTAATTTTGAAGACCTGAACCTTGTTTTAGGATACATGATTTAATTTCGTTTCCCAACAGAAATACAATCTAACTCAAAAGCTAGCACTATTCAAAAACTTGACATACCAAGCCTACCTTGACTCAAGATTTCCTTTAGTGTGAAGTATTTATTCCACAGTCACAGAGATGGCAAGATTTGGCTAAGAATTATATTCAGAATCTCTCGTTAGTTACAGTGACACTAAATCCCATTAACAGATCTGGAATTTGGTTATATCCATATAGTGACACTAAATCCCACTAACAGATCTGGACTTTGGTTATTTCTATGCAGTGACACTAAATCCCATTAACAGATCTGGACTTTAGTTATATCCATACAGTGACACTAAATCCCATTAACAGATCTGGACTTTGGTTATTTCTATGCAGTGACACTAAATCCCATTAACAGATCTGGAATTTGGTTATATCCATATAGTGACACTAAATCCCACTAACAGATCTGGACTTTGGTTATTTCTATGCAGTGACACTAAATCCCATTAACAGATCTGGTTATTTCTAAAGGTTTAAAACATAATAAAATAAAAAATAAACACAGAAATAACTTTTTGTAAACTCCCCATTGTTTGGCTCTTCTTTGCTTCAGTTCTTGTGCAAATCTTTACGCAGAAATCATTCCAGCATGGTATGAGTAAATATTCAGATATGCTCATCTTTCAATTTTCTAATGGAGTCCTTGACCTCTTGCCATTGCAATTACAAATTGAATGAAGTAGTTATGATTAATTGTAACTGGTCATAGTTTTTGAAATATAGTTAGCTATCTAAGAAATGAATGATGTAAGCAACATGTTGCTGCTCATTCTAAAGGGAAGAAAAATTATGCAGAGATTAATGCTTAAGCAAGGTCAGTACATTAGTCATCTGATAATGCTGTTTATACTACCAGTGGTAGGTTCTAATGAACCACCTCTCTGAATAGTGTAACTGTTATTTTTCTGTGTTCAGTTTTGGGCCCCTCACTACAAGAAAGACATTGAGGTGCTGGACTTCATCCAAGAAGGCCACGTGAGCTGGTGAAGGGTCTGGGTTGCAAGTCTTGTTAGGCACTGCTGAAGGAACTGGGGTTGTTTAGCTTGGAAACGATTTGGCTGAGAGGCTCTCTACAACTCTCTACAACTACCTGAAAGGAGGTTGCAGTGAGATGAGTCTTGGTCTCTTCTCCCAAGTAATAAGTGATGGGACAAAGGAAACAGCTTCACATGGCAGGTGGAGCTGTCCTCCATGAATTTATTTAACCCCCCTTGGATTCATGTACAGTTTCAGTTTCCTTAGGTTCTGTATATAGTGAGTTTCAGAATTTAAATGCAGCCAAGGGAGACAACTTATTACTTGGTTTTAGACTTGCTACACACTCACTTCACTGAATGACCCATAGCATTTATGGACACCTGTCGTATTTCCCTTTGCTTACATCTTAGCCAAGCTTGACTGAGTAATTAGTTCTGCACCACCTTTCTGACGGTTCTTGGTACCCACATTTAATTTGCTTTCCCTTTTGCAGAGTAAGAACTGAACTACGTAAAATCTTATTTGAGTGAGTGCACTAAGTGTTGATGTACTGGTTCAATGATGTTTTCTGGTTTATGTCTCACCTTTGGCCAGGTCAAGAGAGTAATTTGATCTCTGTGCCAGCTTTATAACAGCTGTGTTTAAGGCAATCAACAGGGGAATATAACAAGTTTCCTGATGGTAGCACAGATAGTTGAACTGACCACTAATTTACTTCATACATTAGCTGAATAAAGTTCATAGTTGCCACCTTACAATAATATATGGGTACATTAGAGACCTGGAACTATTTTGTCTATAAGTATTATGAATAGCAGTAAACCTAGTGACAACTGACAGCACCAAATCCCCAGATTTAAGTTCTAGGAGAAAAGGAATCAACTTGTCTTGAAATTGTGTCTCTATCGGTTTATCAGACAGGTCTTCACAATTAATATTTTTGCATACATTTAAACTTCCATTCTTTGTTCATATTTTTAATATATAAAATCTATATCACACATTATTTCTGATAGTGTTAATATTAAATATATATCTATACATAATTACATTAACATATGGCTATAATTATATGGATGAATATATAAACAAATATAACTTTTTAAACATTTCAGAGTTCACATGTCTGACCATAACATACATTATAAAAAGATGCATTTTTGATAGTAAACCAAAATGCAATTATTTCCCCCCCTTCAAACCAGAGTAGCTGTATTTAATCAGTTTACAAAGGTCTGTACTAGGCAGCAGTTACTATGGAAACCTCAAAAGACTGGAACTTAAATAAATGTGTTTCTTAATAGTATGATCCTTTGATGGATATTCAGAGTGAGAATCCTGATGTCTGGTGATCATGGGAACTGTCTAAATTAACGAAAAAGTAATCAAAAAAAACCCCAGTCTTCTCTCCCCCCGCTCTCTCCATCCAAAAAAAGCAGGGGAACTAAAAGAATAAATGAAAAGCAGAGTCTTGTAGAGAGGAATTTTGCTCTCAATAAAGAAAGGCAAATTGCTAACAATATTCCATAGAATATTTGGACATTAGGTATTTTTCCTGTGAGAAAGGAAATGTTCAGGTTGCAAAATGTGGACAGAGCTCTTGGAGAAGAGTTGCAGTGACAGAGTGGTACAAAGGGAGAAAGAATTTACTATGTCTATATGTTCACTGGCGGAGATACTAAAATAGCTTGTCTTTTAGTGCCAGATGTTCGCTAATGGCACTTGAGTCTATGGCTCTATTTCAGCTGACATTGAGTATGCAGCTGCTTGATTTCTTCCATGATTAGCTAAGGCTGAGGTTTAAAGGGGGCTATCTGTCTGAAACACCACCTAGATAGATAGAAATAGTGATGACAGTTTGCAGAGAATGTGCCAGGCAATTTGAAGAAGTGGCACAGGCTCACTTGACTGAAGGAGCAGAACAATATTATTACCTGAATGTGTCACCTAAGACTCTTTTATTCCTTTTATTACTTTGTGTGCCTGAACAGCTCTGTTGCAGTATGTAAACGGATGTACGCTTAAAACAAAACACAGCTCAAGCAACCTGCTTTTTCTTCCTCTATCCAATGAAATGTTGAAGGCTTTAGCTCCTTAAGTGTTTTTATTTTCTATTGTTCTTGCTTCTTTAGAAATAAATAACAATGAACACTTTCTCCTATGTAGGACAAATTATTTTTGAACAGAAAAAAAAGCAAAACAAACAACCAACCAACAAAAAAAACCCACAAGAAATAACCCCCTCAACTAAAATAACCAAATAACCCCCTCAACTGAAATAACCAAATAAACCTGCTTTCATTCTTTTACCTCTGAAGGAAAACGTTGAGGAATCTGCCTTGGTAAGCCATAAATGTCATAAATTTCCTAGGGAAATTTAAGAGGATTATCTATCATGTATAAAAAGTCTGCAAAGCCTTGCAAGTTTGATAGTAATTGTGTAAAAAGGATAAAGCTTTAGGATTCCAGGTACGAGGTGCTGTTTCAGAACTGCTCAGTTTATAACTTCGTTGATGTAGCTGTCCAGCATCATTTGGCATTTAAATTGTTTTTTCTGTTGATACTCTTACAGCTATTCAGTGAGATATCCTCTTTGCCTTGGACTAATGGATTTCTGCCTGGGGCATTGTTTTAATTATTTAGAACTATTGCTTTATTCTGCTCCTTCACCAGGAATCATCTCTCTGTCTTTGTTTGTTTTGTTGTACCAGATCATTCCAGCTGGGAATGCAAATGGTTTTCCAAAGTCAAAAGGAAGCATATTCAGATAAACAGGAAAGGTAATTTTTATACCTCATGATTTTGACATTAGCTCATTGATTTGTTGTAAAGAGCCTCGGAAAGACACAGTTTGCTTTATGGATAATAGTGTGAGAAATGTTACAAAGAAAAATCCTACCCACTGATCTCAATATGGCATTTTAAACCTATAAAGGTGACTCCTCAAAGACTGTCTTGTTTGACAGATGAGGGATATAGTTTAGGAAAATTTCACCTCTCAATTGTGTATGAAATTAAATTTACATTCAAATTAATCTGCACAGGTACTGTATCCATTATCTGCTGTCATTATCCATTTAGCCTTCTTGTAACTTTGACATGAGAAACAGTCCTACTTTGTAATACATCATTGTTGGGATAAAATCTGAAGCTTTGTTCTCCATCTGTATTAGACTTAAAGATAATGATCTAGTGCATCAAGATTCCATTTTACCATATTTTTTACTTTATTTATCTTTTAAATGTCTGTTTTCTTATCATTTTTCCTAAGCAATCTAGGACTTAAGGTGGTAGTCTGACAAAAACTCACAGCAGGAACTGATTTATACACACTGTAGACCTAATCCTGTATGTTTAATATGTTTATTATTGTGCCCTGTTGTGATTAAAACACAACATATTTATTGTATGATGTAAGCCACCTTCAATAGTTCACAATCCATCCACCATTAAAACTTCCTATCTTGTCTGTTGTAAGTACCTAATTGGAGGAAAAATGCCCAAGTGTGAAAAGGGCAAAAAGGATATTCCTTTTAGAACTGATTCCTCATCACATCACAGGACATTTTTACTTAGATGCCTGGCTGGCAACAATGTAAGTCAAACCACTGCAAAAAATAAAAGCAAGATAATTCCCAGTGCTTATAATTTTCTGTTTCAAGTAAATATGACAACTTTTTTTTTGCTACTACATATCTTATTGTGACCTACTGGCTCTAATTCTTGGTTGTACTTTGTTCTAATCAGATCAACCTGTCCTTCAACAACTATGAATACTTTTAGTAATGAATCTAAGCAAAGAGCAAGATATTTTTTTTCTCCTGTTGCAAATACTCCTTTCTAAAGCCACTGAACTTAAAATACTGTATATATTACTGAAACAAGTCAAATATGTCATGTTAGACTGCTAATGAGATAATCTTCCTTATTAGACTGAGATATTCCTTAAATAATACTTTTTTGATTCATTTTCTTCATGAACAGTACTGACTTTGCTAAACTTTTGGTATATGTATAATCAAAGTAATATTCTAATACATTAAAACTGAAATTGAAATTTTCATTTCCTAAGATGGTGAGCTAAGTGATGCTGCCTACATCTCCATATAAACTCATAAAGTTCTTCTACCTGAGTCAGTATAAATAATGTAAGATTATGTGAATTCATTAAAAAAAACAATTTGTTTTCTCCCTGAAAAAAAATCCCTCAACACTAGTATTTCACAGTCACAGAGTCACAGGGTGTTAGGGGTTGGAAAGAACCTTGAGAGATCATCAAGTCCAACCCCTCTGCCAAAGCAGGATCACCTACAGCAGGCCGTACAGGAACACATTCAGGAGAGTTTTGAAAGTCTCCAGAGAAGGAGACTCCACACACCCTCTGGGCAGCCTATTTCAGTGCTCTGCCACCCTCACCATAAAGCTCTACCACCCTCACCATAAAGCTCTGTCTCCTCACATTGAGGTGGAACTTGGATTGCACACATTGGTCCTTGTCCCATCACTGGGCACCAAAAAGAGACTGGCACCTTCATCTTGATGCCCGTCTCTTAGATATTTACAGATGCTGATAAGATCACCTCTTAGCCTTCTCTTCTAAAGATTAAACAGCCCCAGTTCTCTTAGTCTTTCTTCATAAGAGAGGTGTTCAAATCCTGTAATCATCCTCATATGCCTCCATTGGACTTTCTCCAGCAGACTCCTTTGGCCACTCAGACCAAAATAAAAGAACTGTGAGAGCATTTGAACATCTTAGAACAGAGCATGGTCATCATGAATGCCCATTATAAGTGTTTACATAGCAACACGATCCAAGCATTTTTAGGATGAATTGCAGTAAGTAGGACAAAACAAAAATTGAATCAAAATAAAATAAAAATTGAATAAAAATGGTGAAAATATACAACATTATTCACATATAAAGTATTTTGAAAGCATGAAAGAACCCAAGTGAAATGGAGAAGAGTGCACCCCATTCTAGGAAGAAAAATGAGCCAAATTTAAAATCACTGTATATGCCTGTCATGCGTCTCTATATATCAAATTTAACAGAAAGTCTGAATATATTTTTACAGATCGATTCTCAAGAGAACTGAAAAAGAGCAAGAGTTGTTGCAAACAGTGGGTGAAGAAGACAGAAGAAGAAATATGTTCTTCTAGGCACGCCAACAGTAAGAACGGCTAAAGGCTTTTTCAGCATTCACACATGTACTTCCTGTGAACATTTAAAGATATATGTGGCAGATTTGAAACCAAGACATTAGAGTAGTTATATACAAACAAATCAAATTTCCTTCCTACATGGAGTGTAAGCAAATACGACTGAGCCCACACTGAAGATCATTCATATATACATGTTTGCTTGCAGTAGTACAGCTCAGACATTTACTCCCCAGTACACTTCTCATATTTTGTCTGTATAAATACAATGGACAAGGACTTAGAATAGAATAGAATAGAATAGAATAGAATAGAATAGAATAGAATAGAATCAACCAGGTTGGAAGAGACCTCCAAGATCATCCAGTCCAACCTAGCACCCAGCCCTAGCCACTCAACCAGGCCATGGCACTAAGTGCCTCATCCAGGCTTTTCCTGAACACCCCCAGGGACAGTGACTCCACCACCTCCCTGGGCAGCCCATTCCAATGCCAATCACTCTCTCTGTCAAGAACTTCCTCCCAACATCCAGCCTGTACTTTACCGGCACAACTTGAGACTGTGTCCCCTTGTCCTGTTGCTGGTTGCCTGGGAGAAGAGACCAATCCCCACCTGGCTACAACCACCTTTCAGGTAGCTGTAGACAGCAATGAGGTCACCCCTGAGCCTCCTCTTGTCCAGGCTAAACAATCCCAGCTCCCTCAGCCTCTCCTCATAGGGTTTGTGTTCCAGGCCCCTCACCAGCTTTGTTGCCCTTCTCTGGACACGTTCCAGCACCTCAACATCTCTCTTGAATTGAGGAGCCCAGAACTGGACACAGTACTCAAGGTGTGGCCTGACCAGTGTTGAGTACAGGGGCAGAATAACCTCCCTCGTCCTACTGGCCACACTGTTCCTGATACAGGCCAGGATGACTTCCTACGCCAAGGACATATGCACAGAAATATCACTGCAGCAGTGACCTAATGAGTCTCCATATTGCATGGAGAAGAAAAATGAAAGTACCTTGTCCAATTTCTCTTGAGACATTTTAATTAGATTGAGTCACAAAGTATTTAAATGATCGTGTAAGATACGGTTTGCCGCTTATGCTCATTTTCTTTCCTTTTTTGTTTTCCTCTCTCACAAAGATACATAAAACTTTAAAAAGTACACAATATTGGTACATTTACACGTGTATTTGTGTATATATATATATATATATGTTTACAGTAGTTCTTATCAGAAGAGCAAGTTGAAGTAACATTCTACTGCAAGCAATATTTAAGTATAATAGAGATAGTTCTTACATCACACCAGGAAGATAAATTTCCTGAACTTAAGCAATCTCACCAGTAGGATGATCACTGAGCAATAAACAGGCATCCTTTTAGACACAAATATTGTCAGAGTGACTACACAATTAGTCATTTAGATAGAACTCCAAAAGCAGTAGTTATGATAAGCTAATTTAAAACAAACAAAACCAAAAAACCAAAACCCAAACCACAAACAAACAAACCAAACCAAACCCAATGTGATGTTGAAAGCAGTATGTCAACTTAGCATAGAATTAGCCAGCACCAGCACTTCCATGTTTGCTGAAATATTTGGGAATAGAGCAGGTTCAGATGGCAAGGAAGGAGCAGGTAAGATTAAATATAGTTCTTTTTTTCTCCCTCTCTCTCGAGAATTCAAAAGGAGAGTGAAGAAAAGATGAGTTCGAAAATAGCTCAAAAGAAATACGGTATGAATATTTTCTTATTGAATGAGGCATGACAAGATAATGGAGCTACAATACCATCAAACCTAGGATTCACTGTCAGCTATAGCTCATTGAAACTTAAAAAAAAATCACTTTGCTGTGACTATAGGGAATAAGTTTGCCTGATCTTATGAGAATACAGAGAATTTTGCAGACAGCAGGGTAAAAATTTACCCCTTTTTTACTCTTGGTATATGAAAATACATACAGACACTAAATTTTTGCCATCTCTGTTTTCACAGGGGGGCAGATTTTCCAAGGAAAATGGTATTTACTGGGATTTGTTTTGTTTTGCTTTGTTTTGTTTTTTTTCTACAATAGTTGGACATATTGAACTGCCTTTAACATTCTAAGGTAATGGAAAGTTTCTCAATTTTGATTATTAAGTATTAGATTTGTGCATTTCTGGGTTGCTTGTTAATAACAGTATGAGCCAGTTCAATTATGGCTAGGCAACTACATTTGAAAAGAGCAGCAGTAAATGAAGAAGAGTCCACTAGAACTGACTTTCTGTTGATGGCACCGTAAATATATCATCTTGTATCCCAGATTGCATGACCCTCAGGCCACCTGCTTGCAAACACTGTGCGCTGGGGAATGAAAGGCTTGTAAAAGTACTGTTATATTTTTCATAGATCTGCTGGGGAAGATCAGCCTCTGAACTTGAGATTAGACACTGCCCCAGGAAGCAGCCTTATAAGAACTGCTGTGGCACACCCGTGGTCAGTGACACCACTTCTATCTCAGAACTGTAACAATTTGTCATTTTCCTTCTGTCTATCAACAGCAACAGCAGCATTAAATGCCAGTGGCACAGGTATACAAGGGCTATATGTGACAGAGGAAAACATTTTTGTTCAGTATGCAAGGTGCACACAGACAGGGAGTTGAAAAAGGCTTAGCTAGTGTGTTCAGAATTCTCATCAAGATTCAAGTGACTAGCCAGACACATACGCAGCAGGTCTGTGAAAAGCCTGATGACTGGTTGGAGAACTTAATCTTCTAACAATGCGTAGAGAAATAAATAGAGGATTGGAGAGGCAACACTGATGATGATGATGATGATGATATAGAAGAAATACAGTCACACAAAATGATTCACAAGTAACACAGATGCAGCTACATGGGATAGACAGCACTTCAGCTACAAAGATGCTGCTTAGTTAATGACTAAAAAGATAAAAAATGCTTTAAAAAGTAGACTAAACATTAACATGCTACCCAGCCTCCACTTCATTCCTGATGAAGTTTATGTTGTAAGAATGGTCTTTATCTATGTAGATTATTTCTAAATTAATAAAGCAGTGAAGGATCATTCTCTTGTCCTTTGGACCAAGTGCACGCCTTGTGTGCACACAGCTGAACGCTCTCACTGTACACAACAGGGACTCTGTACAGGAGAAGAGGAGGCTGAGCAGGGACCTCATTGCTGTCTACAACTACCTGAAGGGAGGCTGTAGCCAGGTGGGGGTTGGTCTCTTCTCCCAGGCAACCAGCAACTGAACAAGCAAACACAGTCTCAAGTTGTGCCGGGGGAAGTACAGGCTGGATGTTAGGAGGAAGTTCTTCCCAGAGAGAGTGATTGGCATTGGAATGGGCTGCCCAGGGAGGTGGTGGAGTCACCATCCCTGGAGGTGTTGAAGCAAAGCCTGGATGAGGCACTTAGTGCCATGGTCTAGTTGACTGGATAGGGCTGGGTGCTAGGTTGGACTGGATGATAGAATAGAATAGAATAGAATCAACTAGATTGGAAAAGACCTCCAAGATTCTGCATTCTCATAGACAATTGGAAATGGTCCCTGGCACTTGGTTCCTCCTGAGCTGTGCCTGGATAACGCTCAGAAAAGTTAACTAGCCCAATGAAAAAGAGAGCAGGGAACGTGCTAAAATGATTACAGAATAAATGGCCACAGGTCACTGCTCAGATGCATGCCCTGATCTGTTCCATTAGCTAGTCTAACCACAGGAATGAAAACAGTGTGTACTTTCGGATTAGCTTTAGATGGAGATTTGATATGACAGAATCAAACACTTCTGGAGATTATAGTCCATTTAAAATGGATGCAAGCTCTAAACCTTACTCACTGAAACTGGTAAGCCAATTTCTCTGAGAGGAAAGCTGCATTCCTTTCTGGTAGTTCTCGATGGTGATGCAGTTTTCAATTCCCTCCAATGCCTTTGAGCAAATATAAAATTAATTTATAGCGATCTGCTGCTGTTTATTTTGTGAATGCTCAAACGAATTCAGATATTCCCCTCTGAGCAGAGAACTATGGCTCACTCTGCAGTATTAAACAAGTTTCCAGTACAAAATATTGTACAGCTTAGTAAATCAGTATGCCAGGCATTATAAACGCCCTTGGTCACAGGGCAAGATTTCACTTGTTTTCCCTTTCACGGCCTTCATGTGACTGTTAATACTCAAAACAAATGGTTCATCCATCAGCAGACATACTCCTGACAGTCCACAATCACTCAGTACAGTGCAAAACCTTTGACTGTTTTGCTTCTTTTTACTTCTTTGCTAAAATGGCCTCAGCTGTAGCAAACTTGGCCAGTTCCATGTATTCCCAGTGGGAGCAATTAAGATATTTCATCATCATCAAAGCTTGACTTCTTTGGAATTGGTGGGATGATACTAAGCTCCCAAATCTTCTTGAAAGAGTTTTGTGGCATATGGAACATTAATTTGTTATATTTGGCTGTTTGCTACTCAGCAGCTGCAGCTGTTTGCTATGGTGTTCGTTGCTGTCAGTTTTGATACTTTTTTTCATGTTCATCACATTGTCTATGAACATCTCCCAAATCTGGCCTAGCAGAGTGCATATTAGTATTCTGGTGCTCTGAGCTGTCCAGGTGATGAATAGTAAAATACCGATCCTGCGGGTCTGACAAGCCTTTTCCAATGTGACCCTCAGGACTACAAGACTGAAAGCACAGCATGATTTGGAACAGTAAACTCTTCTATACAGGTATTGTATAAATGATGAAAAGCATTGATTATGACCATGCCTTAGGTAACGCAGTATCTTCTTTCACATGGTTACTGCTGGTTGTAAATATCAGTAAGAGATCATTTGCTTTTTCCATCTAAAATTACACTGTATCGTTATTATAATGGAGGGAAAATCTAATCACTCCAGGTCACAAAATCTGCCTTGGATCAACACTAAAGCAGCTTTAATAACCACCACATTATAATAATATACAGGCAGGATGTAGGCTTTTTATATTTTATAGTAGTGTGCTAAAGAAAAAGCATTCACAATAGTCTGTCCCTGGAGAAGTCATTACCAGGTATCAACAACAACAAAAAAAAGCCAAACAGAACAGTGGTGGTCCCACAGCTACCGTTGCTGCTCTCTAAAGCTTCTTGAAGAGTGAAGTAATTGTTTAAAGTAAAAGACTCTGTCCAATTACTTTGTAGGACCATCACTCAGTAGGTAAGCTTTCTTTAAGGGTTATGAAGACATACAGTGTTTGTCCATATCCAAGGAAAGTAGTGAGATGACTGTAAAGGGTTAACTCTCCTGGGGGTGGTCTGAACCTGACCCCAGATGTAGTGGTTAGCCTACTCCCACTTCCTGTCTAAACCCCCTATAAACACAGAAGAAGTTCTTCTTCCTCTTCCTCTTTCTTTTTGACCTGCCTGCAGCACCCTGGTTCCTGCTGCTCCTGTTCTTCCGCGTGGCCACCCTACCACATGGTGGGACAACCCCTTCCTGAATCTACCTCCATCCATTGCCATCAATCTGGTTGTATATATATATGTATTACCTCATTTCCCTTCCCTATACCTTTTCTGTAATTCCACTTACCTTAAATACCTTTTATTTATTGTTAGAGATTTTCTTTTAGCTTCCAAATCAAAGCAAGACTATTCCTTGGGTCTTTTACCCCTTTTTCCTTTCTACAGCTAATTCCTTTCTTTCCAAAAGGGGAGAGGGAAATGCATCCTATTACTGTATAGTTCTGTTAGGTATTTTGGGCTGTGGGAAGCTAAACTAGAGCCAATACAATGACACAGGGGCAGGTGAGGGTTGACTGGAAGTTAACCAGAACATTCAGAAATTGTTCTAATGATTGTTCAGCTGAGACCTGCTACCCATTTCAAACAGCTCCAGAGCGTGTGAGAACCTGGGATTAAACCTTGTTATCCTGTTGATCATGTTGGAAGCAATTAAGACCTGGTACACCGGCAGTGTGTTTAGTATGGGAGGAGAAAGGACAGTTTACGAGGGCAGATGAGAGCTGGTACCCATTTCAAACAGCTCCAGTGCATGTGAAAACCTGGGATTAAACCTTGTTATCCTGTTGCTCATGTTGGAAGCAATTAAGACCTGGTACACTGGTGGTGTGTTTAGTATGAGAGGATAAAGGACAGTTTTCAAGGGCAGGTGTGAGACGATAGGCCCTTGTATATATATGGGCAGTGGTTTCAAAACCACATTTCATTGCAAAAGTAATTAGTGGTTAGTCTGTCTGCAGAAGCTGTAGAAGATAGCACTTGGTGTAGTGTAGCACTTGTGCCCAAAAGTTATTACCTTGTTTGAGGTATAGTTATCAACAGGTAAGTATGCAGCACAGACACAGTGGTAGCTGTTTAAAAATTAACTGTGGCTGTTTGAGCTGATTTTCTAGCTCAGTCATAGGGGAGAGGTGAACATTCCAGGGGTAGGCCATATAATGGCAACAATGGATAAACTAAAATAATTTCATTGGAGCATCAAGAGCTTTATGTCCAGAAGCACAGCTTGTGCTTTCCCCTTGCTGGCCTCTGCTGCTTGAGCTATGCCTGCCTGCTATCTTCCCCCACTGCTGCTTTTGCTGCTTTGCTGCTGCTTGACCCCTTCCCCATCTTCCTTAAGGTTATTATATTTCTTTTCTCAAATAGTTTATTTCTCTTTATACTGTTAAACCATAAAAAAATACAACTTCATCTTTCCCTGCCTTTCCAAAAAAAATCCGTGTTGTGGTGAGTTTATTCTACCATGGGAGGGATGCACCCTAACCCGGGGCATTAAGAAATGCTTGTTTTAATATGAGTGTAATGCCATTCTGTCATTTCTTTGTATTGTTGTTACTCTGAAAACAGCAGTGGAAACACTCCTGGCAAATCAACCAAGACCCAGGAAAGACTGAGCAGACACATGGTTTCATAAGGGTGAGTAAAGACACTAATGGCTTTCCAAACATGCTGCAGTTTGAGGAAGACACTTCCCATTATTTGTGGTAGCTTATCAGCTGTACAACAGCAGGCAACTAGGGCAAAACAAAATAAAAGCTACTTTAACGTGGAGTCTAGGAGTATGAGACTTGAGAATGCTGTGTAAATAAGAAATGTGGAAGCAGGAAAAAGTGCACTGGAAGCCACAAATGAGTATCATTGCATTACCCACAGTCATTCACACATTATTTGATTAGAACAGCAAATTGACTAATGTTGCTTTCCAGCATTTACTCTTAAAGTGAGACCCCTTAGCAGTACTAAAGCTTCATGTGTTGTTAACAGTTTATTACATCTTCTTTCAGCTGTAGAGATATTTAAGTCTCAGTTGAAAAAGGACACTTTTTTTATATGGCACTAGTATCTCCAAACATAGACATTCCAAAATGTTTCAAAGTTGCTTGTTTACCACATATAGGAAAATCAGGCAGAGTAATACATTCTCTGTCTGATTGTTTTCAGGGTAGACATAAAAGTTGTAATTGAAATACCTGGGAAAGAAAAATATCCCCAAATCAAAATATTAGATCACTTGAAGAAGATAATTAAGGTAAAACTAGTGATTTTCCTCTAGTTAATTGCCCATTTTTGTCATAGCCTTTATCACAGGGACAAATACAACACTAACAGTTCAGCATCTTTTCTTGAAGCTGGTGTAAAATATCTGGTATTACTTTGTCCTCATCTGCTACATAAAAAATGATAATTACTCATTATTTCATTTCCTCATCAGTATTACTCATTATTTCATTTCCTCATCTTTAAATACAAGGAAATACTGATGTTACTGCTAAAACATCTGAAAATGTGGTTTAGGTATTATTTCTGAATATAAAATCAGGACTTTTTTTTTTTAATTTAATATCAAATGGTGGCAATGGCTTCAAAGATTGACAATATTTTTTAAGTCTTTTTTGAGTCAAAACCATAGGTTTTGTAAGTTTTGTTTGTTTGGTTTTGTCATACATGAAAGGTATATTGCACCACGAAATTGTGGACCAAGTGCAGTGAGAATGCAGAAAAAAACTTAGAGATAATTTAAATAAGTTTTCTGCCTTTTTTGCTTTTAATCACTTTTTATTTCAGTAAACAAAATTTTCAGCCACTATGAAAAAAAAAAAAGTTTTAATAGCTTTAAGAATTATAAAATAAATTCTTAAGTATTGGAGGGGCTGAGGGAGCTGGGGTTGTTTAGTCTGGAGAAGAGGAGGCTCAGGGGTGAGCTTATTGCTCTCTACAACTACCTGAAGGGAGTCTGTGGCCAGGTGGGGGTTGGTCTCTTCTCCCAGGCAACCAGCAACAGAACAAGGGGACACAGTCTCAAGTTGTGCCGGGGGAAGTCTAGGTTGGATGTTAGGAGGAAGTTCTTGCCAGAGAGAGTGATTGGCATTGGAGTGGGCTGCCCAGGGAGGTGGCGGAGTCACTGCCTCCAGAGGTGTTCAAGAAAAGCCTGGATGAGGCACTTAGTGCCATGGTCTAGTTGAGTGGCTAAGGCTGGGTGCTAGGTTGGACTGGATGATCTTGGAGGTCTCTTCCAACCTGGTTGATTCTACAATTCTACGAGTACTAAGTGAAGTCTTGAAACTTGATAAAAACATATATATGGATGTGCTTTTATAAGGAATTCTGTGAACTGGGAGATGTGTTCATGTTTCCAGTCTTCAATAGAATGTTGACTTTCAAAATCTGGTTCTTGATTCCTCTGAGATAGTGGTGGAAAGCCTGTATTTTCTGTGAAAAACTCACTAACTATTGATTCTGTTAAGGCCCAGCTTAAAATTAATTCTTAGTACTGGGGAGGGGAAATTAATTGATGAGAGATGATATTTTCCAAAGTTAATATTGTTTATTAATTTTGATACTCAGAGGTCTTGCCACCCCCAACCACTAATTTTAATAATATTTCAGTTCTTACACATTCTATGGATAATATCTACATCTAGTAATAACCAGCAAAATACATGTAAACATTAATTGAACTGGAAGAGACTATTCCCACAGTCAGATTCTGTTTGCCCAGTAGCTGGGCTCAAGCTCTTTCTGCTCTATGGCAGAAGGCAGCAGAGAATTACAAAGAGGCATTTAAGCATTTACTCACAGATTATGGTTACCCACTTGCAGGGGCTAGCCACAGTCCAGACAGTGCCCAGATGCAACTCTGTCTTGTTGGACGTTGAGACTTGAATCTTCCCAGCTTCTGGGGAAAGGCTGCAGACAATCTCTGACCTTGTCTCCTGGCTTCTTCTGGACCATCTCTGTATATGTCCAGGAATTCTAGGCAGGACTTTCAGGTGCAGAGGCAGATGCTGTGCAGTCTCAGCACGTTGTCAGGCTGGCCACACAGGCCGATCGCATGCAGGCATCCAGGCTCTGCTCCTGGTAACTGGCAGCAGGGGAGTTTAGCAGGCAAGCAGTAAGGCAGTGTGCAATAGCAGCAGGGCTGGGCACAGCAGAGAGAGCAGGCAAAGAGCAGGGAAGCAAAGCAGGTTGTTCACCTGCATATCTCCTTTTATCAATGTGGGCCGAGATTAATTGCCCTTTGGACACAAGAATGGCCAATCAGGATGGCAGTTAGCCAAACCTTACCATGTTAGGCAAAGCCACAGGCTCTCTTTTCCCTAATTTGGGAAAAGCACAGGCCTGGCACTAGGCAGGCACAGGCTAAGTGTGTGCACCTTACACCACAGGACCCTGGGCAGGCCAGACTCAGCGGCTCCAGGTTTTGTGTCTGTTTCCCGTGCTTACCTCTCTGGTGGAGCAGGAAAACATGCCTAGGCAAGGCAGGACATGTACAAGCCTATTTTGGGCCTATCAGGCCTACCACAGCAGTTAAACACACAAATTTATTGAAAAAAAAACTCAATTGAAATGTACTAAACCTCATATTAAACACAGTTTAAACCAATTTATTCATGTATATAACTGATTGTAGAGTTAGTGTCAGAAATGCAGGGAAGAAAAAATAGTCCATGCCACAAAGGGGCCTTCTTAAAGTGCCCTTAAATCACAGTTGTTCCCTTATTTTACCCATATTAAGTTTGGCCTTAGCTAAGGGAAATTGAAGGAATAGATAAATATAGTAAAATCTGAGATGAAAGCAGTGCTACAGACTCACAGAGTGGATGAAAAATGAAGCTATAACATCTATAGGAAAGTCTCAAACCTGTGACTCCTAGGATCAAAAGGAGTGCAGTCTCTAGAGAAGCTGTCCATCAGCATGGTGCTGTCTCATGTGCAAGCCAGAGAAATGACAAAAAAGCCAGGAATAGGCTAACTTCCAGTTATGGCTTTAGCCCACCCAGCCAACACTAAACACCATGTGGGCACTCACCATTCCTGCCCCTGTCAGACGGGGAGAAGAAAATACAATGAGAGGCTTGATGGTTGAGACAAGGACAGCGAGGGCATGCTCATCGGTTATGGCCACTGACAAAAGACAGGCACAGCCTAGGAAAAACAAAATCAATTTGATTTAAACAAAGCCACAGCTAATTCACAAACTGAATCAGAGTAGGACAGTGATAAATACAGCCTGATTTTAAATTCACTCTCTCCCTACTCCTCCCTTCTTCCTGGCCTAGCTTTGCTACTTCGCCCCCTGCCAATGGGCAGGGATTAGCAACTGTGGTTAATCCTAGTCTCTCACTCCTTCCTCTTGAGGGCTGGAACTCCTCACAGTCCTCCCCTGCAACAACGTGGCTTCCCTCCCACAGTAAACAACTCTCCACTACCTTTTCCTACAGCATGAATCCCATCCATGGGCTATAATCCTCCTTGCTAGGGGCTGCTCCAGTGTGAGCTTCCCTCAACGTCACAGCCTTCTTCAGAGAAGACCTCTGCTCTGACGGGGGGTCCTCCAAGGACTGCAGATGGAATTCTGGTCCACCAATGATCTCTAAATGTGCAAGGGCTCAGCCTGCCATGTTAGGGCCAGAGGGGAGTGACAGTTCTGCTGTGACTCTATTGCTCCTTTCTTACTGATTTAAGTGTCCATGATTGTCTCTTTCAAGTCTCGCTCTTCTCTGAAACAGTCGAACTTGCCCAACAGATTTTCCTCTCTTAAATATACTGACTTGGTAGTACTTGACTGTATCGTAGAATCAACCAGATTGGAAGAGACCTCCAAGATCATCCAGTCCAACCTAGCACCCAGCCCTAGCCACTCAATTAGACCATGGCACTAAGTGCCTCATCCAGTCTTCTCTTGAACACCTTCAGGGACGGTGACTCCACCGCCTCCCTGAGCAGCCCATTCCACTGCCAATCATTCTCTCTGGCAAGAACTTCCTCCTAACATCCAGCCTGTACTTCCCCCGGCACAACTTGAGACTGTGTCCCCTTGTTCAGTTGCTGGTTGTCTGGGAGAAGAGACCAACCCCCACCTGGCTACAGCCTCCCTTCTGACTTGGAGATGGGAGAGCTCCTTGAAGCTTCTCAGAGGAACCACATTGGCAGTCTCCTCCTCCACTACCAAGACCCCCTCCAGGAACAAGTCCAACATGCTTTTGAAACTGCTAAACATAGCAAGGTTTTGTTATTTTCCTCCAGTTTCTGAGAAAAAGGAGCAGGAAGGAACTTGGCCCTGATACTAGAAGCTACTTGACAGAAATTAACAAACTGTAGGTGTTGCTGATACATGAAATTTAGCATAATCCCCGTAATAGCACAATAATTTATTATGGTCTCTGTGAAAAAATTACTGAACTAGAATCCCATAGGCTATCTTCTAGGATTGTTTTGAGTGTTGTGTGATCAAGGAAGTGCGAGGTTAAACTGCAATACCAATAACCATAATAATCTCCTAAGTAGCCATATTGAACTGCCATTAATGTAAATGAGAATTTCAGATGTTCTGCAAGAAAAAGGCATAGTGCTGAATTTGGTAGTGCTCCAGTCTCCACTGCAGACAGGTGCAGTGCTGCTGTTAACTTTTGTCTCCATATCTACTTATTAGACCCGTGACTGCGCGGTAATAATTTCAGGATAACCAGTTGGAGACAAACATACCAAAGCCACAAATGCTCAGGTCTGCTGCAGCCTGCAGTCATCTAGGGAAATAACTCAGCGTGCCAAGCATCCTGAATTTAATGCTGTGCTACTGCTTAACCACTTCCATTATTTATGCCAGAGAGATCAGAAGCTGTCTGTTAAATCTGAGAGGAGTGCAGTAAAATGTAGGGTCTGCATCATAAAAAAACCAACCCAAAACCCAACCAAACAACATTCTCCCCACCTCCCTCTCCCTCCCCCTCCCAAAAAAAAAAAGAAAAGCTACATTTTGCAGAATCAAAAAGTATTTCAGGTTGAAAGTGACCTCTGGAGATCCACCCTCTCCTGAAGTAGGGTAACCCAGAGCAAGTTGTCCATAATTCATCCAGTGAAGTTCTGAATCTCTCTACGGAAGCAGATTAAACAGCCTCTCTGTGCTACTAGTTTCAAGTATTTGACAGTTAAAAAACAGAATATTTTTTTTTGTCTTCAGATATAATTTTGCCTCTCGACCCATCAATATCACTACTGAAAAGGGTCTTTTCTCTTTCCCTGCCATCAACTACTTATACCCATTGATAAAATCCCCCTTGAGCCTTCTTTTCTCTAGGCCAAGCAGTTTCAGATCTCTCAGCCTCTTATCTCCTATGACCAATGCTCTAGTGCCCTTAGTCTTTTTGCAGTCCTTTGCTGGATTTGCTTCAGCATGTCCATGTCTTTCTTAGACTTTCCTTAACCCACTTATATCTTTATTTCCTGTAGCCAAGCTTTGCTGCCTGATTCTCCTGCAGAATTCTTTGAGGAAGGATTAATTTCTAATTCCAGACAGCAGAGACAAAATGAAAAGTGGAATGTCAGGAAAATTGTCTGAATAGCCATGACCAGCTCTTTGCTTGAGGCTTCAAATAAGTAATTAATTTTCCTCAACCCTGCAGGGACACTCAGAGGACACAAGGCCATTGCAGAGCATGTAAATGAATTCTCCAAGATATTCACTGTAGAACAAACTGTTGAGGTCCTCGAGCATGATAGTTTTGGAAGATAGGAGAGAGGTTAGGGAGTGATTTAGCAGAGGCTACATCTGAAATCAAAGTTATTGTGGCACAAAATATTGAAGTAAGAATTCACCAGGACTGAAGCTATTTCTGAACCTCTTAAAATTTCCTTTATGTCTGAAAATCGGAGAATAACAAATGTGACACTATTCTTAAGACAAGACTGAGGTCTACAGCAAAATAACCAGAGAGATGTCAAGATCAGTAGAAACCTGGATAAATTTGACTTGCGTTTGAGAAAGGTAAGCATGGCTTTTGTGAAGGGAAGTCCTGCTTCAGAAAACTCTTGATGCTCTTTAAAGACATCAACAAGCATGTGGATATGGAGCATTTGGCTAATAATAGTCTCCCAACTATTACTTAAAAAATATCAAACACCTGTAGGAAAGGAGAAATCAGGAAAAAAAGCATGTTGTAGCTGTGATAAAACTGCTTTCAGGTACACTACATGCTAAGACACTACTTTGTATCTTTCAATCTTCCTAACTTTCAACCTTCTTCAGACAGAAGGAACTGCCCCTCCATCTGTCTATCTCTCCACATTTCAGAGGTACTGAAGCTTTTATAAATTATAAAGAGCTTTCAAGAGATGGAAAAGATCTCAAAGTGAAGCCTAAAATATATGATACTTATTCTGAGCCATTATTTCTTATTTATAAGGAGAGAAAAAAAAATGTCAAGCAGGGGGGAAAAAATGCACAAAGCAGGAATCATATAAAAGGTTTTCAGTTTCTGGTAATTTCCAGATGAAGAGTACTTTTTAATCTTCTCTTTGAGGTTCATACTGAGACATTTTCATTTCAGGCTAAGGGGTTTTGGGTGACAAATATTCTGGGCACATGGGCTATTCAAAGCATGGAGGTGATCAAAATGTGAGCAAAACAGATAGAAACTGCATAGCTTTTAAAAAGTAGCTGTGTCATCTTCGTGCAAATCCTTACGATTTTGTCACTTAGTTGAACCCCTCAGACAATTAGACTGGGAGGGAATATAGCAGTACTGAGAAACAGCTGCAGAGTGGTTTTGTAAAACACAGTAATACAGTGTGGAGGCTAACATGTTTGGCAAAGCCAGGGAATTTAAGAGTCTGTATCTAAAGAGTAACAGAAGCAATGACACAATTCGTTTTCAGAATGTTTAAATACAATAATAATAATTAATATGACATCTGCATGTTTAATGATAAGGTAGTGTGATAAACCTCTCTTTTTTTTATGTTCCCTCTTTCCCCCCACCCCTTTAAAACTGAAAGATTGTCTGAATAAGGAATGATAGCTTAAATAATTCTTATGCATTTTCACACCAGCCCAGGCAAATTCTTTCTTCAGCAGCGAATTATTTGAAGAGGTCCAGTTAAATGTGACTAATATTAAAAGCATTTCTACATTCAAGTAATTAATATATACAAAGTAATAGATATAAATTTTCATTCTTACACATTTTTCCACCAGCCCAGGCAAATTCTTTCTTCAGCAGCGAAGTAGCTGCCAGGGGAAGTATAGGCTGGATGTTAGGAGGAAGTTCTTGCCAGAGAGATTGATTGGTATTGGAATGGGCTGCCCAGGGAGGTGGTGGAGTCACTGTCCCTAGGGGTGTTCAGGAAAAGCCTGGATGAGGCACTTAGTGCCATGGTCTAGTTGAGTGGATAGGTCTGGGTGCTAGGCTGGACTGGATGCTCTTGGAGGTCTCTTCCAACCTGGTTGATTCTATTCTAAATGTGACTAATATACATTCAAGTAATTTATATATATAATAATAGAAGTTTTCATGCTTTCTCCAGAAAAAAAGGACATTATTCTTGATTAGATAAATTAACAAAGCTATATTTAAGAGTAATTTCTAAGAAAACTGTTTCCAAACCCTTTGTTTCTCTTGGCAATCCAAAACTAAGATTGTCTGGATTACATTGCTACAATTGCAAACTAGAAATTGCAGATGTTACAGAGTATATTCTTCTCTGTGTGTTTGTGTGGCATGTACAACCATGCCGACAGATGTAAGAGCCTGGCAGATACCTGACAATGGGCCAAGGCTTGCCAGAGTTTTGCTAGAAGCTGATAAAGATCAGCATGGTGCCTCTCAGACATTAACTGGTGCCTCCATTTTCAGGCCTCAGCCCAGGGTGCCATCTAAGGACACTTCCATGTATTGAGCGAGTCCTCGCTCTGCCTTTGGTGAGTGTATCTTCAGCACCCCTGTGTGGGAGCCTTCCCCTTGATGTGTGAGTGCATGTTCAGGGAGGTGGTGGAGTCACCGTCCCTGGAGGTGTTCAAGCAAAGCCTGGATGAGGCACTTAGTGCCATGGTCTGGTTGACTGGCTAGGGCTGGGTGCTAGGTTGGACTGGATGCTCTTGGAGGTCTCTCCCAACCTGGTTGATTCTATTCTATTCTGATCTTCCTAGGAAAAAAAAACCACTTTTTAAAAGCTTAGCATTAAAGCTTAGTTGGTTGTGCATTCCTGAACGACATCCAAACTTGTAATTTAATTGTGTTGGATGGAATGCTGAGCAATTTTGGTTACAATAAATCCATACCTTTGGCTGGTGTTGCTGTCTGGTTTGTGGCTCCTCCACAACAGTCTGATCCCACCCATGCAAATGATGTAAATTACATAAGTGCAGAGAGTGTGCAGCTGAGAATTTACAGAAATTGGTACATGCACTGTAATATTAAAGTTGGCAGTGATAATTTAAGATGTGTTTGGGCAAAATTAGTCTAAAAACAGTAAGCATTTGATAGATATATTCTGTTTCAGATCTTCCCATTTACCTTGTATCATATGAACTCTGTAAAATGTGTGACAGAAATGTTCCCTGTACTTCTTTTCTTTAACTTAGGTTGCTTCTGTTCAAGTAAGGAAGTTTGGGCACCTCTATAGTGCAGGATGTTTAAAGTGTATGCTTGAGCAGAATGTTTAAGCTTCATATTCATGGAGCAAAATACTACCAGGTATATGAGATGAAGTTAATCTCATCTGACTTTAGACATCTGAAATGTAGAAAGCTACCCTGAACTGCTTGAATTCTTTTTATAGTCAATAAAAATAAATAGGCCATTTTAAGATACAATGCTATCTGGGCTAGCTCAGACATCCACATTAAGGTGAAATGACTTGATTTCCCAAGGCAACTGTTTAATTTCACAGATTATAAAGAGTTTTGCTAGTGAATACATACCACACCCCATACATGTGCAATCTGGAGTGACACAGAGACTCTTCTTATCATCTCCTGCACTGTAAAGCTCCTTGACCTGATATCCTTAAAGGAGCACTTACTCTCTCACATACCCTTACAGTAATATTACAATTAAACTACTTAATTCCCATATATTTCACACAATACCATTCTACATAATTGAGAAAAGTCAAAGAGTTTATTATCCTATTACTGAACATTGATAACCTCTGGGGAAGAAAAAACATATTTTATAAAATTATTATAATATTTTGTTATTTCTTCAAATTTGATATGGCTAAATACTTTTTGTATAAGGCTGAAGCAGAGCCTGGAATTTTGAGAGCCACTCAACACTTACTAAGGAACTTCCTTTGCAGAGATTTAAACATTTTATGGTACGTAGTTTGGCTAGAGTTATGCTTTGCTTAAGATTATTCAGCACAAGTAGAATAAATGGCAGAAGAAGATAGTAATTTCATCTGCAAAAATGGAACCACATCTATTCAATAACCCATTTAAGCAATGTTGTTATCAGTAACTATTAAACATATACATTCACAAACACATTTTCCCCAGTTAGACAGGGATCTCTTCAACTACACTATCTCTTGTTTTACCAGAGAAGAAATAGCTCAGCTCCTAGAAGAAAGTGGCATTCCAGGAAACCTCTAGGTGTAGATCATAGTAATCTATAGATTGTCACGTCTGGAAAATTTACTGACAGCATCAAAAAGAATGCTCTCACCTCCTCTAGAAAGATAAGTATACATAACTGTATATTTTTCTAAGAACATTTTAAAGAAAATATCAAGTTCAGGAAACTTCCCCTCCCCCAGTTATTAACATTGCTGTACTCATCTTGAAACGATTAATTCTTTGTTTCAAAATACCACTTTATTTTACTGTATACTAAAGTCTGATTAAAGCTACTCATGATAAACAAGAGGCAGAGCCAATTACCTGTGACATATTTCAATTCCCTCAGCTGTAATCCATTAGTTCCTGTTAGCAGTATTTGGATGTCTACTTCATGAGTACGTGGATACATGTTTTTACAAGGTTTGATAATGAAGTATTCTCGAAGGCAATGTATGAAATACCAGACAAAGAGTCCTGAATAGAATGGAATCAACCAGGTTGGAAGAGACCTCCAAGATCATCCAGTCCAACCTAGCACCCAGACCTAGCCAGTCAGCTGGACCATGGCACTAAGTGCCTCATCCAGGCTTTTCTTGAACACCCCCAGGGAC
>WAAF01003899.1:56534-83707 GCA_013400475.1 Tricholaema leucomelas | reverse complement strand
AGGGGGGGGGGGGGGGGGAGCAAAAATCAAACAAAGAAAAAGTAAAGTTTTATTTTTAAAAAGAAAAATACTGCATAACAAAGGGGTATAATGAACTCTAGTAATCTGAGCTCTGAAAGTAAATCAACTTTGTTGTATACACAGAATGCAATAACTAAAGGTTTATGTTACCAACTGCCTTGGCATTTTCTCATAAATAACAGCTGCCATTCATTATCCCTGTATAAAATTGGCATAAAAAGTGTGAGGCATTCCTGGTTTGCAACTTCCTTACAAAATCATTAAGGTTACAACTGAAAAACTGTGCTCATAACGTCTAAGACACAATATGTTGGCAAATGCTCACAACGTCTAAGACACAACACGTTGGCAAATTCTTAACATTTAAATATGTTAATTAAAACTACTTCATTAAGAGAGGCAGTAAGTTTGGAAGCTTGCTAGAATAATGAGATGCACGTAGAAAATAATACTGTAAACAATGACATCATAAATATTGAAGATGTACTGTTAACCCTGCCCTTATCCACACCTTGTTTTCAAGCTGAAGAGAACAGGGTGGTAAGGAAACCTGTGGAATTGTTACAATGCATCCATACTAAACATGGCTTAATGTTTATTAGCAAAGGCTCTTAATTTACAGGTTCTACACGAAATATAAATATGCAAAAATAGGTATCCAACAAAGTAACTCAAAGGAATTGTCCTTGGTTTTTGTTGTCTTCTGTGCTAGTTTGAAGCTAGCTAGAATGTTTTGGTGAGAAGAATTAGATCATAGGCTGTGAAATGAAAACAATGGTGATGTCTACTTCACTCATAGGCTTGCTGAGATGTATAAAAACACAAGTCAAAACATAGATAAGACACTCAGCACTTCTCTTGCTTGGGCTGCTGCTGGGGAACTGGCTGGGCTGCATCTTACTCTCTAACCCCACCCTTCATTTTGGACTAACCCACTTTGCTTCCTAACCCTCCTGGCCAAACCTCCATTCTTCCTTGCTACTGGGGTTAGGTTGAGAGGGGTAGGGGGAAGGTGAGGGGGTGGTTGGGAGCCCCTCCTGGGGACTCAGGTTTCTGGGAGGGCTGTTGTGTTTCTGTATGACCTTTTACCTTGTCTATTTCTGTCCATAATTGTATATACTGTAAATATCTGGTTGTATATTGTGCTAGCTGTAAATATAAGCTTCATTCATACTTCCAGAGCTGGCTGAGTCTAGTCTGGGTGATTTCTAAAGTGTAGGGGGGCAGGGGACACCCAAACCACTACATCTTCTGGAATTTGGTGGAAAAAAAAGAAAAAAAGTCCCAATCTTTTTCTCTAGTTTCCTGTATAGAGGCATGATGAGCAGGCAGATTTTTCTCAGCACTTAACCACCTTTACCTTAGCAGAGATATATTTAGTATCACCAGATAATGCCTAAGAAACACAACCAGCACTCCATACAACTATTCTGTTATTTTAAGCATAGACATGTAACTCCAAGTGGAAAGACACTAACTTTTAAACAATTTATGTTCTCAGTTTTTACACAAATAAACTGGGATCGTTCAGGAATCAGCTTTCTTCACTCCAGTTTTTCTTGCATATTGACTTTATAACTGCGACGAGGTCATCCTGCCTTTGTTTTTATTGTTGTCACCTGTGTAACTAAGGTGTTCCTCTTGCCTTTGTTTTTACTGCTGTCACCTGTGTAACTGAGGTGTTCCTTAAACCCTACCGTGAAAAACGATGTTTCTAAAAATACAGTTGTATTACACATAGATAGAACGAGAGGTGTAGTACTTTTGGGTTTATAGTTTAAAAATTAAAAATACTTTGTCTACGACTTACATTATCATAAAAGTAAGTACCAGGATGCCGCGGGACTTTCAAAAGCGGCCGGCAGCTGCCCGCGGCTGCCATTTGAACAGACGGCACCGGCAGCTCTTCAGAGCTGTAGCTGTATGTCGTAGGCGCTCATATCGGCTCTGCTTTTAGGTAAGCTTTAGCTTTAGCCGGTGCAGGGGGCCGCGGAGAGCGGCAAAAGGAGCGGGGTGCGCTGCTCTCGCGTCATCCTCACGAGGGTAAGGCAGCTAGCGAGCGTTGCCGGGACGCCGCGGGGCGCTGCGGAGCGGCAGGGAGCGGCCCGCAGCTGCCCCTCCAGGAGCCAGCACCTGCAGCCTGCGCTCGCGAGCGCACCTGCGCAGCGCAAATAAAGGCTGAGGGGCGCGTGCAGGCGTAACGGCCGCCGCGTGGCGGGACAGGAGCCCGCTCCTGATCGCAGCCGGAGCGGAGTCTTTGCAGAGACCCGCTCCTGATCGTCGAAACCTGCTCCTGATCGCAGCCGGAGCGGAGTCTTTGCAGAGACCCGCTCCTGATCGTCGAAACCTGCTCCTGATCGCAGCCGGAGCGGAGTCTTTGCAGAGACCCGCTCCTGATCGTCGAAACCTGCTCTTGATCGCAGCCGGAGTGGAGTCCTTGCAGAAACCTGCTCCTGATCGTCGAAACCTGCTCCTGATTGCAGCCGAAGCGGAGTCTTTGCAGAAACCCGCTCCTGATCGCAGCCGGAGTGGAGGTNAGAGACCCGCTCCTGATCGTCGAGACCTGCTCCTGATCGCAGCCGGAGCGGAGTCTTTGCAGAGACCCGCTCCTGATCGTCGAAACCTGCTCCTGATCGCAGCCGGAGCGGAGTCTTTGCAGAGACCCGCTCCTGATCGTCGAAACCTGCTCCTGATCGCAGCCGGAGCGGAGTCTTTGCAGAGACCCGCTCCTGATCGTCGAAACCTGCTCTTGATCGCAGCCGGAGTGGAGTCCTTGCAGAAACCCGCTCCTGATCGTCGAAACCTGCTCCTGATCGCAGCCGGAGCGGAGTCTTTGCAGAAACCCGCTCCTGATCGCAGCCGGAGTGGAGGTGGGAATCCAGATAGAGCCTTTGCAGACTGAAGTGACAAGGCAAGTTCCAGACTATTGGGACGCAGCTGTCCAGGCCAGTGGCTGCGGGGAATGTCTGAGATAGTACCAGAAAGTGGTGCAGAAATTGCTTGCATGTGTGGTGAACAGGTGACTGAACCCCTCCCTGGCCTCCCTCAGCGCCACCATTAACCCTCCACAACAGATAACGGAGCACTGGGAGCTGCGGGCTTGTGAGGCCCCTGCATTCCGCAGCTGTGAGGTGGAAGACACAAACTTAAATGGAGGGGGTGAGAGGTGGCAGGTTCATGGCTGTGGCAGGGGTTGAGCACGTGTAGCGACCTCTTCCACAAGGAAGAAGAGGAGAGTTGTGTTTGTTGGAGACTTGCTGCTGGCGGGAACAGAGGGCCCGATACACAGGGTTGACCCTCATCATAGGGAGCTCTGTCTTTCTCGAACCTGAATCGAGGATATCACTGGAGAACTCCACAACATCGTGCAGTCACCAGACTGTTACCCACTACTGATCTTCCAGACAGGTTGGGAGGAAGCTGCATCCCATCATCTGAGGAGAATGAAAGGAGACTGCAAGACCTTGGAAAGGTAGGTTAAAGAGTCTGGGACTCAAGTTATTTTTCTCTTCCCTGCTTGCAGTACCTGGCCACAATCTGGAAGGAAGCAGAAGAGTCCAGTCTGTAAATACTTGTCTCCAAGACTGGTGCTGCAGGCAGGGGTTTGGGTTCTTCGATAATGATTAGTTTTACAGACCAGCAGGGCTGATGGTAGCACATGGGAAAGGCTTATCAGGGAGTTTGATCGTTTGAAATCACCCAGACTACACTCAGCTGGCTGGAGGTTAAGGAATGAAGCTTTATATTCACAATTTAGCACAATATACAAGCAGATATTTACAATGTATTACAAATATATTCAGCTAGATACAGAAATATACAAGTTAAAAGTAATACAGAAACACAACAGCCCTCCCAGAAAGCAGACTGCCAGGAGGCTTCTGGATATCATCCTCCCCTTCCTCTGATTGTCCTGGTTGTCCTTGACCTAGAAACAGAACTTTCCTGAGAGTACTACTAAACTCCTCAGAACCATCCTCCTCCTTGACAGCCAATCTCACATAGCTCTTCTTATCACTCTATTGCAATCTAAGTATATTGGCCAAGTCTCTAAGGCTGTATTTCTCCTCTTCTTTGTCTAGTGTACCCGAGGTTCCCTCCCCTAAGTACTCTCTTGAATCACTCTTTGTCAAATGTTTGGCCTTAGCTTGCACCTTGGCTGGAGCCAGAAAGGTGACAGAAATATCTTCTAGCAGGTCTGAATCACTGAGGGTCTGAACTGCTTCCTCTAAGTTTGAATTTGATTTACGGTTTAGAAGCCTGTGAAATTGAACTAGGTGAAGAAACAGCAGAGGCTTGAACAGCTGGACCTGGTTTGGGGCTGCCTGCCACATTATTGTCAACAGCTGAGACTTTGGCTATTGTCCCAGAACCTGCAGGAGGAAGTGTATCGGTCGAAATGGTGGACCCCCTTGCTTTGCCCCCAAACAGAAATTGTTTTGAGGAAGTTGTCTGGGATTCTTACTAAGATCTCTGGGCCTAACCTCTAACTCTGTTTGCAAGGAAATTTGCCTCTTCTGTTTTCTTAAAGCAGCCATTCAAATTCAAATTTGACAATTCAAAAGACATTCAAATCTTTGATACACAATGCTACTGTTAGTGCTAAAACTAAAATTATTAGGGCTTCATTAATACATGATAAATATACCACTGTATTACATGTGTGAAACTTGCTACAGGGGTCTGGAATTTCAGTTTTTGACCAGATGATAAACATTAAAGTTGTGGGATGAGAAAGAGAAGTTGTAATATTTCATATTACATAGGGTATTAAATGAATGTATACAATGTTTTGCTTGGTTATCGACTTCAAAGCACATAGAATCAACCAGGTTGGAAGAGACTTCCAAGATCATCCAATCCAACCTAGCACCCAGCCCTATCCAGTCAACTAGACCATGGCACTAAGTGCCCCATCCAGTCTTTTCTTGAACACTTCCAGGGACAGTGACTCCACCACCTCCCTGGGCAGCCCATTCCAATGCCAATCACTCTCTCTGTGAAGAACTTCCTCCTAACATCCAGCCTATACTTCCCCCGGCACAACTTGAGACTGTGTCCCCTTGTCCTGTTGCTGATTGCCTGGAAGAAGAGACCAACCCCCACCTGGCTACAGCCTCCCTTCAGGTAGTTGAAGACAGCAGTGAGGTCACTCCTGAGCCTTCTCTTCTCCAGGCTGCACACCCCCAGCTCCCTCAGCTTCTCCTTATAGGGTTTGTGACCAGGCCCTTCACCAGCTTTGTCACCCTTCTCTGGACACGTTCCAGCACCTCAACATCTCTCTTGAAATGAGGAGCCCAGAGCTGGACACAGTACTCAAGGTGTGGCCTGAGCAGAGTTGAGTACAGAGGCAGAAGAACCTCCCTTGTCCTACTCGCCACACTGTTCCTGATCCAGGCCAGGATGCCATTGGCTCTCTTGGCCACCTGGGCACACTTCTTTGCACATGTTCAAGTTTTTGCAGACTTCACTGTTACTGTGATTAACAAGATAGAAAAAATAAAGGAAAAGATTGATGGCTTCTTATAGTGTGTGGTTTCTGGACAGACACACAGTATTTTCTTTCCAAACTCGTGTTTTTTCTTTATGCCTTTCTGTTTCTTCTGTCAGTGCTAGAATAATCGAACTGCAGCAGAGATAGCAGCCTGGAAATCTCAACGTGTCTGTCGCTAGCCTGAAATATTGCAGCATCCTTACACTTCATCCAATTAGGGTTTTCTTTTCAGAACATTTCTGAGGCTGACCCCTTATATGCAAGCTCAATTTGCAGTAAATGCCAGGAAAATGCAGAATGTTCTTGTGAGTCGAATGACTCCATAAAAATTACTTTGCCACAGCTGTTAGTTGTCTGGCCCTCTTTCTAGTGTGTCATGTTTATTTGATACTCCAGAACCAAATTTAAGTCATGTACTTTTTTGTCATGGGCTTCAATGTCAGGGCCTGGCAAAATATGTGCTTAGAATTTTTTCTGTCAGATATTTAGGAGTATATATCTTTGCCATGGACTACTGGCTCAGTTTTCAATTTTTATTCTTACAACAGCCAGAGAGGCTTGGAAGTGAATTGAAATTCATCAGTTTCTGTTGAGCTGCTGAGTAAGCTGCGTTCTGTAGGAAAATGCTTGCTCAAGCCAGTTAGTGCAACAGTAAAAATGTCAGAACCCCCAAAATGTTACATGGTGAATGTCATATCATCAGTATTTTTTGGTTTTAATGGTAAAAAAAAAAAGTAATTGACTTGTAGTCATTCTGAATTAGGCTTTTGACTGCTTTATGTTCTGCAATGTTGAATAACCAGATCCAATTAAAAAAAAAAAAAGTCCTCTCACCTCATGAAGTGTTTTTTGAGATTGGTACATTTCCACAAAACACTTCCAATCATCCTACATTTTTAGATAGGAAAATAATCTTCTTAAAAGTTGCTGACGACCTTTGAATTGCGGTGATTTGAGTGGGTTCTGTATTTCCTTTCCCTGTCTAGACCAGACAAGCTTCTTAAGGAAGAGATTAAAACTGTTCTCACATTTGCTGAAGATCTAGCTTGTGTCAAAAGAATTGGGTTTTTGGGGGTTTGTTTGTTTCTTTCTTTGCTTAGTGTGGCAATTTTACAGTATCAGAATATTTATTTCCCATTGTGATACAATGACACATATTTCTTTTGTGAAATATAGGAGAATGTATTGCAAATCAGGTCAGGAAATCACAAGGAAATAATGTTATGAACAAGAATAGAAATTGTTTAGTTCACTGAGACACCCATTCCCCAAAGACAGTTATTTTAAAGTGAGTTTTAATTATTCATTCTGAAGCAGCCACTCAGTTCCTGAGTGTAGCTATAAAATATTCAAAGCATGGTATGAGGAATGACAAATGAAAGTCTTGTACTCTACTTTCAAAAGTGCATGTCTAACTTCTGAGTTGTTACCAAAAATGTTTCTCAGTAGCCATTCTGATGTGTAAGGAATTATATGTGTCAGGTTCTCAGTAGCCATTCTGATGTGTAAGGAATTATATGTGTCAGGTATAATGGAATTACAAGAGGAGTTTGAAATTCCAACAATTTAAATATGGAGTTACTAATTCAGTTTCTACCTGAAATCAATCTCTGATATGCAGGGAAGACAGTAAATAGGTATGTGCCATTCTGAGCGTATGTAATTTCATTTCTTTGCCCAGGACATTGCTATATCAGCCTCCTACATCCTCTAAGATCTCTGATGATCTCATGTCTTTGACTTCCATAAGATTATCTCACTCTGATGGTGTCATAGCTTTTGTGAGATGGCATGTGGATTGCAGTTGTGGGTTACACATTTGGGATTTCTCAGCATCAAAGGAGATTGATTCTGCAATCCAAAGGAATACCATATTCCAAATACGAGATGTGGAACCTGGCTTCAGTGGTATCTTGTTGCCACTTTCTGTCTAATTACAAAGCAGTTAAGATATTTAATTATTTCTAATTTAAACACAAACTAAACACGTATTTTAATCTTAATTTATGTTAGATTATGAACCAGAAAGAACCGATACCTCCAAACAGTCCTTGGCCGCTGGTACTAAGAACAATTTGATTAAAACTTACAGGATATTTGATTCTCTCTGTGTTTCTATGTGTTGACATCAAAACAGATATCTTTAATCTAGGCTGTTGCTGATATGAGAGGGAAGAACAGAAAAACAGCACTGTGTTGCGTGTTCAGCCATTTCTTTTTCTTTGCTGGCTGAGATCTATAGACCACTAAATTACACTGATGAATATATTTCATAGGTTCCCAGAAAATACCCAATGCATTCAAATGCATGGGTGTAATGTTTGTGTGCAGCACATTTTAAATATATATAGATACATAACGATGGAAGCAAGGACTTGCTGAGACACAGCCAGCTGCCTCTGTATGTCTTGATTAGTACATGGAATCTCTTAATTTCCACACTGACCTTTACTGCATTTTAGCAAAAGATTAATGATAGTACTGAGGGAAACCAAAGTTTTATTATTGGTGTTGAGTGGTGGGGACAGAGTATTTTAGAAAAGAATATTCTTACTAATATGTATCATGAAATGGAAGCAATGCAAGAAAAGTATGGCTTTGTATCCCAGTACTGACTTTCAAGAATGTTTTAAAGTTAATGTAGGCTGAAAGTCGTGTCCAAAAACATAAATCATGGATATCTGCTGTGTATCATGAATATATTAATCAGTTAACTTATTGAAAAATAGCCAAATCAACAGGGCAATTTGTTGTGTAGAAATATAACATCATGTTGATTTCTGGAGCTCCACTGTATGGAGCTCAAGTTTTAATACATCATTGTCCTGGCTTTTATGAGAAATAATGTGGCCAGCAGGGTTGTGGAACAGATTGTTGCCCTCTACTTGGCACTGTGGCTGTACGTCGAATACTGAGGCTCCTCACTACAAGGGCGTTGAGGTGCTGGTGTGTGTCACAAAAGGGCAATGACACTGGCCTAGAGAACAAGTCTTATAAGGGAAGGCTAAAGGAAATAGAGCTGGTTTAGTCTGGAGAAAAGGAGGCTCAGTGGAGACCTTATTGCTCTTGAGATGGTTTGGGAATCACAAGCCCTTCCCCCAAATTCACCAGACTAGACTATGTCTACTGGAAGTTAAGGAAGCTGTATTTACAGCTTAGCATGATTTACAAGCATCTTTATGTACAATAAACAAATATTGCAGTTATGTACAAGTTAAAAGTAATACAGAAACACAGTATCCCTCCCAAAACAGTCAGACTGCCCAGGAGGCTTCCAACCAACCTTCTCTCCCCTTCTTCTTTCCCTCCCCTCAGGAGTAACCAGGTAAATCTCTGTATAGCACACATGATAAATCTGCAGAGATCTGAGGTGAGATATCAGAAAGATGACAAAAAGGTTAGATTGGATTAAAGTTAACAGTTGGATTTGGTGAACTCAAAGGTCTTTTCCAACCAAAACTATCGTATGATTCAGTCTTTCAAGCCTTTTCCTAGTGCTCTGCAATAAGTACACTACAAACAGTGTTTTCCTGAAAGAAGCATTTTTTTCTTTCTTGTTAGATATAATCACAGTTTGAGTTGGGCGTGCTGGATAGATTTCTTGATGGTATCTCATGCACACTTTGATCTATTCTGGACTGCTCAAACTCATGCGATCCATGTCTCGGCCATTCATTCTATAACAGGTTGCATATCATCTTGCGGTACCTCCATAAGACAATAGAGAGAACTTGCACAAAGGTCATAGACTAAATATTTGATTTGAAACAGCTGAATTTGTTACCATAGATCCAGTACTTCCCATCTTGAGGAAAGAGAACTGTTGTGCCCAAGCCTCACTAGCAAAGCTGTCATTTACACAGCTCTATCAGTTACCATTCAGATTCTGTGTCAGTTAATTTCTGAAATAACTTGTATACCTTTGGTTATCAGACCTAACCTGTATTTATTCCAATTCCCTCACATTTTTAGAGTGTCTAGACTGCCTTAAAATCTGGGCCTTTACAGAATATTGATACGTGAAAATTACTGTCTGAAGCTCTTTCATNGAGAGGGGGAGGGGGAAGGTGGGGGGTGGTTGAGAGCCCCTCCTGGGGACTCAGGTTTCTGGGAGGGGAGTTGTGTCTGTATTACCTTTTTTACCTTGTCTATTTCTGTCTATAACTGTATATACTGTAAATATCTGCTTGTGCATTGTGCCAGCTGTAAATATAAGCTTCATTCAAATTTCCAGAGCCGGCTGAGTCTAGTCTGGGTGATTTCTAAAGGTGTGGGGGGCGGGGGACACCCAAACCATCACAATTAGTCTTCCTTAGGATTAAGCTCTTCCACCTGCAGATTTTCGGCCCAGGATCAGTGCAGTGATATGTTTCTGTACTTCCTAAAGACTCATAGAAGAGTCTGGAATGAAAGGGAGCTCTGAAGGTCAGCAGTTCAGTCCTCCATTCAAAGCAGATGTAATTTTAAATCAATCCTCTCATAGATAAGCATCCATATTCTCAACTTATTTTGATTGCTCTGGCTCATAGTGTCAGACTTTAAGAAAAGTGAAAGTTAAAGCCAAGGTTTGGGAATTTATATAGGTTACATTTATTACAAAGTAGTTGGGTTGCTATGCGTAACAGTCAATGCCTACCTCATCAGGCTACGTTTCAGTAAGTTTTAGTTCTTATATTAAAGCAAAACCTCTTCTGACTTTTTCAGCAGAGCTGTCTTTTTCTCATGACATACTTTGTTGACAAGGGTTGACATTGAGGACAGGCTGTCATAGTGTCCTGCACCCCTACTACCTATTACTGAACTGAGGCTCTTTAATCTCCCGCTGTACCCACTCCTGGAGGTGATCAGCAGCTGCTTGTCACAGAGTCATTAAGAGCCTGTGCCTTTCCTTGTACTAATCATGCTTTCTGAACAGAACAGGACTATTCTAATACTTGATTATTTAGTTTCATGCTCCAACAGTGACTGTTTTAAGTTTTTAAGCATTCCAGAGTGGAAAGGGAACTTCCAGGCAATCTTATTTCCTTGCCTACACCACAAGCAATAAGAAGTGTAAACGGGGCACTCAGCAAATCATCTAGTGAGCATTTAAACTAATTAAAATGTGATGAAGAATGTTTTGAAGATCTCAATTTATAATTTATGGTATTGCAGTGGAAGTAAAAAATGCTAAAGCTGGGTTTTTTTTTTGTAAGAGTAGTTCACGAGTCTGATGTGGTGAAATTTCCTCTTTACACAACTAGATTTAGCTTTAGAATCTACCTGGAGAGAAATTGAAAAGAAATGCTGTGTTACATCTTTGTTATCCCAGAATGCAGACTAAAAGTCTACCTGGCAAATTTTGACAATTGGAAACCTTGAAATATTTCCTTGCAAAATAAAAGGTTAGAGATTGATTGGAACAATTGTTTACTTTTATCCTTGAAATGCAGCAAACTAGGTGAACTACTACCTGTCTTTTCATATGATGACTGCAGAAGACAGCATTGGGTAGAACATACATAATCAAACAAAGTGTTTCCTGTGTAGTGGTGCAGAGGGTAAGTGGCTTCCATTTAAAACCCCAAAATTAGGAACTTTTTTTTTTTAGAGATAATCTTGTTACTTATGGGAGGAAGGTATTTGGAAGGAAGGAATTTGGAAAGCATTTCGAAGAAATTCAGAAGGAAGGATTTCTTAAGGAATTTGTGAAGGAAGGAATTCAGAAGGAATTCAAATATTTTGGAAGGAATTCAGAAGGAAGGAAGGAATTTGGTTATGGAATAAATATAAGACAATGAGAAGTTTTCCATTTCCTTTCAATTCACAGAAAATAAACAAACAAAACCCCCATGCCCCCAAACCCAGGATAACAGGATGTCAGGGTTTGGAAGGGACCCAAAGAGATCATTGAGTCCAACTCCCCTGCCGGAGCAAGACGATACAATCAAGCTCAGGTCACAGAGGAATGCATATAGACAGATCTTGAAAGTCTCCAGAGAAGGAGACTCCACAACCTCTCTGGGGAGCCTGTGCCAGTGCTCTGTGACCCTTACAGTGAAGAAGTTCCCCCTTGTGTTGAGGTGGAACCTCTTTTGCTGCAACTTGAATCCATTACTCCTTGTCCTGTCATGGAGCAAGCAAGAAGAGTCTGTCCCTGCTCTCCTGACCCTCAACCCTCAAATGTGTATAAATCTCCTCTCAGTCTTCTCTTGTCCAGACTAAAGAGCCCCATGTCCCTCAGCCTCTCCTCATAGGGTGTATGCTTCAGTCCCCTAATCATCCTTGTAGCCCTCCTCTAGACCTTCTCCAGCAGATCCTTGTCCCTCTTAAACTGGGAAGCCCAAAACTGAATGCAGTACTCAAGATGAAGTCTCACCAGTGCAGAGGGGGAGGAGAACCTCCCTCCATCTGCTGGACATGCTCTTCAGATCCTCCAATTATATTTCCTTTTTGTACGTAATGTAATTTTTGGATTTGGGGCTCCCTCCTAGAGTGTTCCACCAGTTTTCAAGATCATTTAATGAAAGAGTCATTTTTTCAAGACCATTCAATGAAAGAGTCATTTTTCTCCTGAAAATGTGTCCATTGCACGGTCAAAGGACTCTAGTCAGTTTTATACAAGCTAGAAGTAATATAGAAACACAAAATCCCTCTTATATAAGCAGGACTTAGGAGGAGCAGCCAAAAGTAGTAGATTTGTTCATCTCAGATAAAAGAACACTGAGGCATGACAGCATTTTTGGGATGCAAAGAACTATGTCAGGGGAGGTTCAGATATTGGATATTAGGAAAAGATTTTTCACTGAGAGGATTGTCAAGCACTAGAACAAGATAACTATATATAGGTATAGCCCCAAGCCTGTCAGTGTTCATTAAGTGTTTGGATAATGCTTGTAGGTTTGGCTTTCAGGCTGCCCCATGCAGAATCAAGAGTTGTTCTGACTGAACTTCTCAGGTCCCTTCCAAGTCAGGACACTGTATAATTCTGTGGTGTTAGCTCGACCTTACCATTGTTGTGAAGTGGCTTATTCACATCTGGCTTTTGTCAAATTACTCCTGATCAGTGTTTATGCTTTGTGAGATGTGTGCATGCTTGGCTTGGTCCTGTGGACTGTTTGTTTAAGACCCAGGTATTTGTGTTCTCAGAAGAGTATTACATTGTTTCTTTTTTTTTGCATTGCAGTTCCTATTCTTTTACAAACACAGAAAGAGGAATAAAGTCAATGAGAGGAACTTTTCTTTCTTTGCTTGCTTGTAGGAGTCTGAACGCAGTGATTAAATGTAAAAATACAAACAGCCAAAATTAGCTCTTGAATTTTCTTTTTTTTTGTGTCTATAAACATACCTGAACTAGTATATTTGCTTGAAGCATACACTGAACTTTCAAATTACTTAAAACCTTCTAGCATCAGTCTTCATAGACCGACTGGTGTATGGACAATACACCCTCACGTATTCTGAGAGAAAAACTGTTTAGGAAATAGACTCAGACTTTTAAAATATCTGCACTGAAGGCGTCTAGAGGTCACTCAGGAAATGTGTATATCTTGAGTACGCTATGCTTGACTGAACTGCAAAGTAAACTCCATCTTGTTGCTCTGGCTATACTGCCAGAGTTACTGAGAATCAGAAGTGAGATGCCCAGAACAAGATGAAGGTTTATTTTCCTCTTTACATCATTTCCATCTTTACATCACAGATTTGGCTTTTATTTTCTTGTTGTCACATGTTCACCTGTCCACAGTTGATCAAAGAAAGATGTATCATGATCACATTGAAGCCAAAGCACAATTTCCCCTCCGTTGTCAACAGTCTGACTAAAGCCATTAAGTCTGTTGATAATAATTTCCATTACCTTTCCTGACTTCTTATTCCTTTATTTACCTTTTCAGCTCTCTAACTTTAATTAAATTATCTCACTCCAAAGCTGTTTGCTCTCATTCGGTGTTAAGTCATACTAATCACTTTGCATACAGCTTCATATCATCCTATTCCAGGAGTCACCTTTCTCAGATTATCTAAGGCCCCTAATTCACCTACTTTCTGAACACTCTGCCGTCAAACTCAAATACTGAGTGTGGCTGCTGCCTAAGCTCTCAAGGCATTAATTTCCGTAGAGAGCAAATCTCGACAAGCATGCAACTTTAAGTACTTTTCTGTCATGAGATTATAATAATATACATTATATATTTAAAGAATTGGAGAAATGTTGATTTTCTGCTTGTTGCAAATGTCTATCTCTGATGAATTTAAATAGCATTATTAATACTTTTTTTTTTCTTCATAAATGAAAAATAGTTAAAGAATCTCTTTGTGACGTTTGGACTAATGTTATATTTTGATTTTCTGTGCTTCAGTAATCTTACTTCTGTCTGAAATATTGCTTTTGTCTCTCATTTTCTACTGCTCTTACACTTTTCTCCTGTGAAATAGTTCCCTGCAATTTAGGAACTGAACCTTTGGAAACACAAAAGTTTAAAAAAAGAAAGAAACCAGTACATTCCTCCAAAGCCTCTGTTTAAGACCCAAACTTCAGAAGTACACCTGCTGTCCTGTCTCTGATATATTCCACTCATAAAGAAAAACAATGAACAGCAACAGCATTGATTTTCAGTCATCATCCCCAGCGTGCTACTATTACCATAGACACTGAAATGGGGCCTCTCAGAGTTGCATTTTTTTTCCCTCCAGTGCAAGGCATTACTGTATTTTCTGAACACAAGAGACCAATTTCTGTGTGTATGGTGGGGCGGGCAAGGGGACAGACTATTGCTACATCTTACTCTGTAGTTCTTCCTTATTTTTTCCCCTGTATGTTTGAACTCTAGGTCCATTTATTAATCATTAGGAATCTTGTTAGCCTATTAAGCTTTCTTTCTCCAGTTTCTTCTATTACTGTCATTTTTTAAATGTAGTTTTCCTTCACAATGTCTTGTGATTTCTTTATGTACTCAATTTTGACATCTTAAGATTAGGAGGAAAAAAAGGTCCTTCAGGATGGGAGCGTGATAGTTGAAAGAAATAAGCCATGAGCTAGCAGATTAGTTTGCTGTGTGGTCTTGGGAGAGATCACTGAGCTTTGGTCATCTCACTTGTGGGAGAAGAAGCCTGTGTCTGGCTAGTGAGAACTGAGACTGCTGGTACAAAATGCACTGAGCGACTTGTTCAAGTGTCTGATCGCTCTCATGAGGAGAAAATGATTTCTAACACCTAATTGGAATTTGCCTTGTTTCAGCTCATAGTCATTACCTCATGATCTTTCACCATGAACTTTCAAGAAGACTCTGGTTCTGTCTTATCTGTATCATCCCATTGGGCAGTCAGAGGGTACTTGGTCATAATTCTGCAGTTGCTCTTGATGTGCTTGAGGTCTTCCTTGGAAATATCATTGGTGCCACATAGACACCAAAGAGTAAAAGTTTGAAAACCAGACAAATCATGGCAATGCTTCTGCAAACATTCTGGATCTGATCTTCTTACAGGCAGTATATGTCCTAAGATGATACAGTTGACAGAAGGATGCCTCTGTCCACTATCTTCCATTGTTTCCAGTGGGTTCTGACAAGTGAATAAGGGTCAAGTAGCTCAAATGCTGCTCTAAGGATCTTTGTCCCTTTGTCCCTTTTCAGCTGTTGCAAATACCCTGTATTCTGTTAACGCACATGTGCGAGTGGCTTTGTGAGTGTCCATCCCAAACAAGTGTTTGAGTGCAGGCTCTATTTCTTCCTCTATGAAGTAGTTTTCAGGTTTGGGTTTTTTTTGTCATTGCTGGTGGGTGGTTTTTTTTTTTTTACTCTCTTAAGTTGTACTCCAAATGATCTTTGTACTTTCTGTTTCTTAGCTCTGATTATATTATTTGCCCGAGTGTAATGGCTCCTTTGGCCACAGAGACTCACCAGTCAGAATGGCATTTGCAAAACTGACCATATTAGGTGAAGCCAGGGCTTGCTCACCCTTGTTTGGGCAAGACACCAACAAGTACCTAAACGCTTGTGGGTACCTGTTTACCACTTTGGGAGGGGACCTAATGGCCCAAGCCTTTGTTTTCCCCATCAGCAGAAGGGTGGGACAATCCAGGACATGTTTTAGGCCTACTGGCCTTCCTTGACACTTATCTCTAGGTACATCAAGACCAAAAATGTCACTGGGAGTAGTCAGCATGGTTTTACCAAGAAGAAGTAATGTTTAAGTGACCTGATAGCTTTTATGAGGACATAATCAGGTGGACAGTAGCGCTGAGATGTGGTTTATCTTGATCTCAGGAAAGCATTTGACACCATCTGCCACAGCATTCTCACAGCTAAACTGAGGAAGTGAGGTAGTGGGGTGGACTGTGAGCTGTTTGAAGGGAAGGAGGCAGAGAGCTCTGGTAAATGGGATAGACTCTATTGGAGGCCTGTATCTAGTGAAGTCCCTCAGGGGACAGTACTGGGACCAGTACTATTCAGTAAAATAAAGCTGTGTAAGCCAACCAATGTGGCTCATGTCCCATCTTGAGTTGCTGTGTTCCCCCAAATTAACTTAATACTAAGTATTGACAGTTCCCAATCTTTTTTTTTTTTTTTTTAATTAATCACTGAATAAGATTCTTGACCAATCTCTTGCAGCCACAGTTGGCACAACCCCTTCTGCTCTTACCTTTTAGGTTTCACTACACATAAGGCAAATATTTTCTTCCTTGTACCTCTCAGAGTTTAGTTGCAGTTTTCATCAGAATTGCACTCCCTCTACAGGTTTCTAAATATTTACTGCTTCCGCTGTATGAATATTTATTTTAGATTAGTTATACTGTCCTAGTTGGTGTGAGGTCTACACAGCAGCAAGAGAGAAATAGCATGTCAGAGATCAATTCTTACCACTTTGAACGTTTTCTCTGGTTAGTCACATTCTCATCTGGCAGCTCTCAGTGATGAGATGTTCACACAGTAAGAAACTACTGTGCTGTTCCTTTATGGGGAACACATAGGATACACAGTGACACACACACATGTTTCACCAGGTAAGAACTTCTCTGGAACTTAAGAACAGCAAATTCAATAAACACATATTATACTTTTACCTAAAATCATCACTTTCAATAATCACAAATTTAGTATGTAGAGATATAGACAGAAATTCTCACATCTCTCTGGAGTGATGTATTAATTTAAGAATTCTAAAGGATATGCTCAATTTCAACTCAAAATTGCAATAAGCAAAATTGAGTTCAGTATCAAATACAGGCACACATATATCTGTACCTCTACATAAGAACAGATGTACTTAATAAGGAATTCATCATGTTGATAAATTGAACAATGCATTTAAATGGATTGTGAAAACTTGCATTTCAGTTCACTCTGTAATAAAGCTGTTTTCAAGTAGGAAAGTCACACAACTGTCTTCATGCTGGTTAGGCTTCCTGTTAATTGCATTTTGCATATCTTGATGAATGATCATTATACAGTATTCATCATTGTTAGAAGGAATATAAGAAATGCTGCAGCTTTTAAATGAGTGTCAACATTTTCTTTACATAACTTTGCTTTTTTTCTGGACTTCAGTGATACTGGCATTGCTGCCAAAATATTTTTTAATATGATGTCAGAAGACAGGGTGTATAGCTGCTGCAAGATAAGACAGGTGCTATTTGCATCTCAAAAATCAATTGTTTTGTTGGACATGGGAGTAATTTATTATAAAATAGTACTTTGTCATCATTATCAAAATTAATCCTGACCTCAGCATAAGGTTATCTTTTCAAAATCAGCAAAACTAACAGAGGATCCTCTTGGTACTAATGGAGAATATAGGACTTTTGCTAGTGGTGTCTGAAGAATTCCTTGCAGTTCTCGCAATGTAAAATAATAAAACCTAAAATTAGGTAATTAGAAGATGCTGCTTTCAGTTTCAGAGTTCTTTGTCTTAAAACCAGGCACATAAATCAGCAGAAACCAGCTTTTCCCAAGACTTCACAGAATATTTCTGAGCGATTTTCTTTCCTATTTGTTTTGTTTGTCTGACTCTGGTAAACATGAGTGTGCTTGAATAAGCAGGGATGGAATTGGTTTTGAACAGCTACTTTTAGAGTCTAGTGTATTAGCATAATACAGAATTGGAAGTTTGAGTGGTGGGAGTTGTTCTTAAGAGATGACATTAGGCAGGGTATTCAACCTACAATATCAGTTATCCTGAACTTCTAAACAGTTCACTTGACACAAATCTGTTATCCAGTAAATGTATTTTTGTCTCTTCTTTTTTTTTTTTTTTTTTCCTTTAATAAAACTGGCAGTTAAACTTGCAACTTCTTCCCTACTAGCCTTTTTCTACTTTTAATATTGCATTTAGAATAGAATCAACCAGGTTGGAAGAGACCTCCAAGATCATCCAGTCCAAACTAGCACCCAGCCCTAGCCACTCAACTAGACCATGGCACTAAGTGCCTCATCCAGGCTTTTCTTGAACACCTCCAGGGATGGTGACTCCACCACCTCCCTGGGCAGCCCATTCCAATGGCAAATCACTCTCTCAGTGAAGAACTTCCTCCTAACATCCAGCCTATACTTCCCCCGGCACAACTTGAGACTGTGTCCCCTTGTTCTGTTGCTGGTTGTCTGGGAGAAGAGACCGACCCCCACCTGGCTACAACCTCCCTTCAGGTAGTTGTAGACAGCAGTGAGGTCCCCCCTGAGCATCCTCTTCTGCAGGCTAAACAACCCCAGCTCCCTCAGCCTCTCCTCATAGGGCTTGTGTTTTGTTCATTGAAATTCCCAAGTGACATTCTGTATTATGTCAAGTGAGTCACATCATAGTTTGTTACATCACGTTACAATAGTTAATGCGTTTTGACAGGTCTAACCCTTTGCGTCCATCAGGCACTGAATCGTGTTCTTCATAAACTTCTTTATCATTCTGTGCATGGCATGCCTCTTGCAAAGAATGCAAAATGGTATATGACCAAAAAGTAAATACACTGAAAATAGTACAAAAGTAAGTAACTGAAAAAATTGTGGAATGATTGAAGAGGTTTGTATTGAAGGGAAATACATTTCTACAATAAAGTTCTTTAAATTTTTATACTTCCTATGATTCCTGTTGCTAGCCAAATATTTGAATGACCAAAATATATGTCAATTTAGATTTAAAATATAGATAATTTAAATTTCAAGTGAAAATTCAAAATGACAACATGACTTCACACATAAAGAGAATCAATTTTCGAGCCACTGTATTTTTTTACCTGCTGTCAAAGCTGTTAAAGGAAAATAGAAAACTGCCTTCACACATCTGAGAATGAGGAATGCTAGTAAATGATAGTCATCAGGATTAGAGATTTTAACTTTTAACTGCCACCTGCCACCCAAACCAGATAACAAAAATATCCTCAGGATTCAATGTTAATACTCAAAAAGTTTTGTTACATTTCAGAAATGCTAAAGTGTAGAAATAAATCTGTATTAGCAATTTGAAGATGGATTATAGTGATCAAACCCAGAATATTAGAATCACTGGTTGTGGTGGTTGACTTCACCTGGGGAAGGACTGTTTAGAAGGGTTTGTAATGATAAGTTGGTGGGCAATGGTTTTAAACTGGAGCAGAGCAGATTTAGATTTGACAGAATGAAGAAATTCTTTACAATGAACATGGTGAAATACTCAAACAGGTTTTCCAGGGATGTGATTGATTGGGGAGGGGCCAAACTACTATATTTTACTTGCAGTTAGTTGAATTAGAAAATCTTCTTTATTGATGAAAGTTACCTTTATACTCACATAGCTTTGTGCAATTGACAGGAACACCTTCTGTACAATTATTCTAATGCTAATGTAGTAAGTTTTGGTTTGTAACCTTTGCTTGGATCTCTCAAAAATTGCTTTTAATCTTCACTTGTTCTCTGCTTTCCTTGGAGAGAACCTGCCCCTACCATGCTGACGAAGAAATGTTAGACTGATACATTTCTTTCATTGTGTCCTTAAAGACACAGAAATCACTTTGCTTGTTCATCCCTACATCTGTAGCTGTTACATGAAATAAAACATAGAAAAAAATGTAGCATCTAAATGGGTAGAAGAAAAGGCAGATTAAATGAAATACAGACATGGTCACAGCACTGTCATAGATAAATAGTGTAGTGAAATGTAATAAATTAGGAGGTCTCACAGTTTAAGGTACACAGTTGAAAATCTACAGGTTTCAGTGACTCTTATACAATTTGTGTAGCATAACATAAATTTAAGATTAAACCAATTTCAGGTAAATACTCAAAGAACAGCTCTCACCAAAATAGTCACATCACTTACAGTGTAATCTGCCTGACCTTGGAAATGTGTCTAAGTGAAAAGAGAAAACACAGCGTAATTTAAACGTAATGCAATAATGTGTTTCCAAACACAGTGCTACCTTAGCTTCTCTAAATCAAATTATCACCTCAAGCAGCTTTAGTTTTTATTTCCTCACATGCTACGGGAGTTATTTCATGTAGTTGAAGGGACAAACATATATAAGTTACAGCAATTTCTTGTGCTACTTCTCCCAGACTGTAAAAGCTTTTCTGAACTGTCATGAAGTTACAAACAGCCCCGTTTAGACTTGACAAGCCAAAACAAAACAAAAAACTTGACAAACCAACAAACCCCCCCCTCAAAACCCCAACTATTATCATCTCAAAGTGATGATCTAACACAAAGACTCAGAAATGATTTTTTTTTTTAGCTTATTTGACCTTAAGCACGTAATACTGTCTATTAAAAACACATTTTTGCCTGAACAGAAAAGCTGAACATCTAACTATACTAAGAAAAAGGGGTAAGAAGAAAACTTAAAAAAAAACAAAGAAAAAGGAACTTTCTGTACACAATTTTAAACCTGATGTTACCTCATAAGAAAGCACTATTTAGTTGTTTTTTTTTTTTGTCTTACTGTGATGTGAAATTTGATTCATTTATTTCCCTTCCCATTTCTTTTAATGGTGCAAATTCCATCAGCAAACAAAATAGACTTCTCTTGCTTTATTCTCTCAGCTCTGCCCGGGAGAAAGCTTACTTTCATTTCACATAGGTTTCATAGGTTTGGGGTTCAAGGTTTGGTGGTTTTTGTTTATTGTTGGTTTATGTTTGTAGGTGTTATGTTTGTGAATGCTTAAGTTTTTTTCAGGTACACTTACTTACATTTAGTATGTTATACTTTTCAGACCAAAACATTCTATGCTAACATGATCTATGACTTAGAGTATTTTATCTGTTTCTGCCTGCACTACTCTATTCATTTACACTGTAAGGATGTCTCAAGCATACAGGCATTAGAAATGTTAACTTCATAACATTGTATTACTGGGAGTTCCCATTATCTCAACAGCTATCCAATTTTCTATACTGACCATCACTATTTTACTAGAGAGTCAATAATAAGAAGACTATGCTAACCTCAAGAGACATCAGTATACAGTGTGTAAACCCTGCTATAAGGAACATCTTATGAATGTAAAGAAATAATAAAGTTATAGAATATAAAAGATTGTTAAAAGCTGTTTGAGATCATTGTATTTTGCCATTTTAAAGATGAATCTTACACATGGCATCCAGATTTTTTTTCCTGTGTAATATATTTTAGTATATTTACCTGTATGAAATGAATCTACAAGTAACTTTCAAAATTAAGAAAGGATGGGTCCTAAATATAGTCTAGTTTATAAGCAATTTTCAGATCTAGAAGTGTACTTTAAACTATGATAGCTGTAAATAAGATTTTTTAATAGTATTTGGTATTTTTTACTATAAAAACTGTGATGGTACTGAGAAGGAAAGTGATTTCCCCAGTTAATACATGAACTTCTCTGATTTATAACAGTAAAAGTTACATGGCCATATGAACTTCTGAATTGGATCACAAGAAAAGTGTCTGTCCAGCTCAGAATTCTGACTACAAAAGTGTCCAGTATACTAGGTATTTAGAGTAAAAATATGAAGAGGAACGTAAGAAAAACAGTAATCCTCTCTCTGCTGTTTTATCTAAGATACTGGTAATCAGCACAGCACATACTTGCAGAGATGGGGGTTGCATGTAAGTCATTGCTTTTGACATAAACATCTGCCTTCATTAATGGCTAAGTGCATTCTTTAACCTCTTAGACACTTGGTATGTTGTTAACAATTATTCACCCAAGTTCTCTTTGTGTTGTGTTGAAAAACATTGCCTTTTTCTTAAGGCCTGCTCTTTGACAATTTTATACTGTGATCACAAGGACCTGTTAGGCTGTTTGTTTGTTGTATTTTCCCAGCCTTTTCCTTGTTACTCTTTTTTTATAGCTTCCTATAAATTACTTCTTTCGCTGCCTCATTTAATCTCTTCCACTGTTCTCTATCTCTGACCATTTCATTATTCCCTCTTATTTTTTCTAGTTCTTTGGTATCCCTTTTTTAAAATAATATATAGTAAATGCAGGGTTTAAAGGTGTACTTTAAATTCCAGTAATAGTATCTGCTATTAGAAGCATAGGAAAGCATACTTTTAGAATAGAAAATATGATCATTTTCTTTCCTTATCTTGTTCCACAAAGGTGTTACTGTAACGAATCACAATGGTTGTTCCTTGTTTACAGAACTTCTAAAGCAGAATCCTAAGCACAATATTGTTTTTCACAGTGTTTGTTTGCAGGACCTCTAGCAAAAATCTCTTTTGCAAACTCTTTTGCAAAATCTCTTTTCTGCAGTGAAAAGAGCTAACATGCATCCTTCAAAGCTAAGGAACGTTATAGAAAAGGCTGTGATGTCTCTCTGTTTGAAATTTCTGTTACAATTGATCTTTACAGAGGCACACAGTGCAGATTTAAAAGTGGTGTTTAGAGTCTGTGTTTTTAAAAAGAAATTAGCCTATCAGGTTTTGTGGGTTAAAAGTAGCTTCAGGACCAACAGTACCAGGACCTCAAATGCAGGAATAATCCATCCTGAGCTGAGTCTGTAAGGAAAGAGCTTAGTATTTATTCATATTGTGAGTAGAAGCTGCTGTAATTTAAAAATAGTTCATTATTTCCTATTTCATATGCATTCAGAATTTTCCAAACAATAGAGTTAAGATAGGGTAGTCAGTACCTGACCTGCAGAACAAGAGACCACCCTAGCTTAACAAGCTTTTAAAGTGTGCTTCAAAGATTGAAAAAAAAGCATGTTAACTATGGAAAGGCATCCAAATAACTATCAAGAACTACAAGAATCTTGTTTGGACACACAGAGATGCAGGATGAAAAGCTAAGGCTCAGCTAGCTCTAGAAGTGGCCAAAGACATCAGGTACAAGAGGAGAGTGCTTTTCACACACATGAGTGGTAAGCAGAAGCACAGGGATGACAAAGACCTGTTACAAAAGGATAGAATCATGGAATCGTAGAATTGTCAGAGCTGGAAAAGATCTCAAGGATCATCGAGTTCCAAGCCCACTCCACCACAGCATACCTGGACCCCAGGTCACAAGGTTAGGTAGCTGCAAGAATGCATGTCTCAACACGCAAGTAGTTGAGGATGGATTTAGCCAGAGCTTCTTTCCATGTCTCAACCCACATAAATCCATGGGGACACACAAAAGCCACCTGAGAGTGTCAAAAGTGGATGCCATTGTTGCATAGCCACTGTCTATAGACAGTGAAAAGTCAGACAGATCCAGTCAAGCCTCTGGTAACTGGAATAGGTCAGATGTATTCATCTACAAGAATCAGCCAAAACAGTCTTGGGGAAACTACAAGCCCATTAGTCTTACTTCAGTCCCTGGGAATGTAATAGAATATCCTTCCAGTAAATATTGCCAGATTAATGATGCAGGTGGTTGTTAAAAGACAACATGGATTTAACCAAGGGCAAGGCATGCAAGATTAAGCTGGTCACCTCCTATAACAAAATAACATCTTTTGTTGATGTGGGAAAAGCAGTGGTTGTTTATCCAGACTTCATCAAAGTGTTTGACGCTGTTTCCCATATCCTTCTCCTGGACAAATGTAAAATGCAGACTGAATGGGTGGTCTATGACACCCTCTGCTCTATAGGCAGAGAATTGGCTAAAAAGTAGTACTCAGAGAGTGATGATCAATGTTTTACTCAGTCTGGAAGCCTGTCACAAGTGGGACCTCCAGGGATCAATACTGGGCTCCATACCATTTCAAAGTCTTCATAAATGGAGATCCTGCCCTATGAGGAAGGCTGAAGGAGTTAAATCTTCTTTGTATTAGACAAGACACAGAGGAAGCTTGTCAAAGGATGGCTACAAAGAGGACAGAGGTTCTGTCTACAGAAGAAACCACATGGAGTAGATGAGGGGAAATGGCTATAAGTTGCATCATGAGGATTCATCTCAAGATATAAAAGATAAGTTTTTACAGCAAGAGCAATCAGTCACTGGCACAGGGGCACAGTCATGGTAGAGTCCCATTACTGTAGGTTTTCTAGATGTGATTGGACAAGATATTAGATAATCTCATGCAGCCTCCCTTTCCCACGAAAGGTTGAACCACACAGTCTTTAAAGGTCACTTCCAACCTGTAGTGTTCTATGAACTGTGCAGAAATTCAAACACTTGAGCATCTCTTAGTTTGCACCAATAAAATTCTCAATTTTATATAATAGAAAAGTAAAAACATTCATATTCTTTTTCCAAATATAAAATACTTAGTCTTTAAAGAGATTCAAAGGATATCGAAAGAGACACTCAGCTTCAGGTGTGAGTTGTTTGAGCTATTACTAGAAAAACCCAGACACCTCTCTTTAGAGTTGCAGAAAGGAAAATCTTGGTTGAGTACTTCAGGGCAAATCTCAGATATGATAAGAGATATCCTGAAACTAATGCTACTGATTCATTTCAGAATGTCACTTAATTTTTTTTAATGAAACCTCTTTCTCTAATCCTCTCATTTAATACAAGTAATATCCATGAACCTTCTAAAAATAGTAAAAAAAAAAAAAAATCAGTTTTGCATATTTAATTTTGACTATCTATTTTAAAATCCAGAAAAGCAAATATTTGCTTTACTATTTTGAAGCTATAACCTATGTCACTATAGTTTTAACTCAGGTGTGATTAAAAACTGTAATCAAACAATGGGGTTACCTCTACTAACTGAACACATCCAATCTCCATTAAAGCCATCCTGTGTATGGAAACTGTATCCAGCTGGAACTGATCACTTATCTGTAGGTTTTTATGATGTCAAGTTAATGTTTATGGGATAACCCAGCATCCTCATTCTAATTGTCCCGCTGGTGGATAGCCACTATTTTTACTGCTGTACTTTTTGTTGGTAGTGGACAGCATGAAGGAATATATTCTTTACCAAACTGTTTGGTTGGAAGAGCTAATAATAATGATTACATTGTAGAAGCCAATGAGAAAGTAAAGGGAAAACATGTCTAAGTGACAGGACTGAGGAGCAGAGCACAGGGAATATATGAAGCTTTTAGCCTTTCCATTTGTATTCCTATGCTGCTTGAGATATCTGCTAGAACATGCTGTTATTAAATACATGGAACATTACCATAATCACAATCATATAACACCCCAAGCAGAAAAAGGTCTAATTTTCTCAGTAACCATCATCGTCTTGATCTATTTTACAGACACAATGCTGTTTTCTAACACTGGCGAGTTCTCAAATTGAGAATTTAACTTAGTGTGACTTACCTAGAAGGTTATTTGTATGTTCAGTGAAAGCAATAATCTGTGAGCATGTGATCCTCCGTATTTCCTTATTTTTTAAAATTTCCTTCTACTTCAAGCTTTTGTCATAATTCTGGATGTTCAGTGGAATAAAAGGTTTTATTGCCAGCATTAGTATAGTAATACCTCTTTCAACAAATCCTAAACTGAACTCTCTAGATGCTACTGTAGGTTAAATAATAACAGAATCATAGAATGGTTTAGGTTGGAAGTGACCTCAAAGATCATCTAGTTCCAACCTCCTGCCTCAAGCAGGGATGCTTCCCACTAGAACAGGTCACCCGAGGCCTCATCCAGCCTGGCCTTGAACACCTCCAGGGAGGGAGCATCCACAACCTCTCTGGGCAACCTGTGCTGGTGTTTCAGCACCCTCACTGCAAAGAACTTCTTCCTAACATCTGGTTTAAATCTCTCCTCTTCCAGTTTAAACCCATTACTCTTCATTCTGTCATTACAAGACCTTGCAAATAGTCCCTCCCCAAGCAATGACAAAGACCAAAAGAAACATTATCACTTGATGTTTCTATTTAATTAGTTTTAAAATAGTTGATCTTTAGAAATTTTAAGTTACCTTACTAATTTAATAAGCTAATATGTATAGTATAAATAATATAAAACAATGAAAAATGGAAAGCAATGTTATCATTTGATGTTTCTGTTTAGTTACTAATTTCATATGACTTTAAGAACTTAATTTTGTGGACTTTTATCCATAACTGAGTAATATGTTACTGACAAATCCCAAACTATATATCAAAAATATGTAGTTCAAATATCTCTCTAATTAGAATGTAAAAATAAGACAAAATAGACACAGGATGTGTGACTTTCTCTGTACATGTAAATAATTTAAGTTACAGTTCTAAATATTTGGATGGTATCTTTTAGAAGGGCTTAGTAATATGCAGAAGTCAAAGTATGCCACAGCCTTCCTCTAAAAGCCAATTAGGACAGCTGCTTTCTAGGTGCGTCTTACTTCCTAGAGAGCAGCGCAGAGCCACCTCATCTGTGAAGTTTATATCAAATCACATAAGGAAGATATAAATAAGGGTAATATACATTTGGAAATAAAATCATCTGTTAAGCTCTATTTCACTTTATTGAGGCTGTTTACACTTGATTCTGTCCAAAATGGAAGCAAATATACCCTGAAATTATTCAAGATTTGAGGAATTTAGTTCTGTCCATTGTGTAGAAAATATGAATTGATTCTTATTTGTGTTGAATGCTTTGCATGCTGAGTATCAAATAGAGCCTATCTGTGCCACAGGCTGAATGCCACAGGCATCAGGAGAGACGGGGAGAACGCTTTGCGCAGCGGCAGTATTGTAGCCAATGAGGTTAATCTGAGGTGTGATTATTGCTAATTGAAAACTTTTCCCAATACCCTGCCATGACGATGTGAAATATCGTCAGCATTGGCAATTTTTGAGAGCCTCCCTGAAGGATGTAATACTAAATTTTTGTTTTGAGGGAGGTTATTCTTCCCCTGTACTCAACACTGGTCAGGCCACACCTTGAGTCCTGTGTCCAGTTCTGGGCTCCTCAATTCAAGAGAGATGTTGAGGTGCTGGAACGTGTCCAGAGAAGGGCAACAAGGCTGGGGAAGGGTCTGGAACACAAAGCCTATGAGGAGAGGCTGAGGGAGCTGGGGGTGTTTAGCCTGGAGAAGAGGAGGCTCAGGGGGGACCTCATTGCTGTGTTGGTCTAGTTGGTCTGGTCTAGTTGACTGGCTAGGGCTGGGTGATAGGTTGGACCGGATGATCTTGGAGGTCTCTTCCAACCTGATTGATTCTATTCTATTCTACAAATACCTGAAAGGAGGTTGTAGCCAGGTGGGGGTTGGTCTCTTCTCCCAGGCAGCCAGCAGTAGAACAAGGGGACACAGTCTGAAGTTGTGCCGGGGGAAGTATAGGCTGGATGTTAGGAGGAAGTTCTTCCCAGAGAGAGTGATTGGCATTGGAATGGGCTGCCCAGGGAGGTGGTGGAGTCACCATCCCTGG
>WAAF01003899.1:0-55730 GCA_013400475.1 Tricholaema leucomelas | reverse complement strand
GTGACTCCACCACCTCCCTGGGCAGCCCATTCCAATGCCAATCACTCTCTTTGCCAAGAACTTCCTCCTAACATCCAGCCTATACTTCCCCCTGCACAACTTGAGACTGTGTCCCCTTGTTCTATTGCTGGTTGTCTGGGAGAAGAGACCAACCCCCACCTGGCTACAGCCTCCCTTCAGGCAGTTGTAGACAGCAATTTCTTCTTTTCAAAGTCATATTTCAGCAATAGTATCTCCAGGTAGCCACCTTCTTTCCCAATTTCTGCTGATTTTTTTTTTTTTTTTTTATCCTGGCAAAAGCTGCACGTGACATTTGAATCTGTGGATCAATATACAATGCTGTAAAGCTGATGACTTCACTTTTTTTTTACATTGTGGCTCCCCCTGAGTGAATAAGCAGAATGACAGAGCAAGAAAGTGGAAGTAATTGAGCAGCTTTACAACAGGCCCAATATATAAAGGAGAGACTTTCAAAAGAGTCATTTCCCATATACTTTGAGTGAACAAGGAACCAGAACACCAGCTTTGTTTGCCTGTCTGTTAGCTCTCATTTTTCCTATTTTCCCCTCTTGAAGCTATGTTCAGTTATTCTCTGCCGTTGATTCATTTTTGTTCTAATTTAACAGCTTTTATTCTGTGCATCCCTTTCCTCAAAATGTTTCTCTTCTTTGCCAGCTTATCCTAGGTCCTTCATTTAATCGTGTTTTTTTTTCCTCTTCTACTCTCTTATTTTCACTCTTGTCTTCATGCTTTCTTGTCTTTCTCTAACTCCTTCCTCTGGCACTACATGCATTTCTATTCCATTTCAGTGTTGTCACCTCTGTTTCATCATTTGGTCTCTGCCCACTGCCTCGATCCACAGGAGAGAGACTAAAAATGTCTCCATCCAGAGGAGAGAGATTTGTTCTTATATATTCTTCTGTTGTAAAATTAAGGCATGAGCAGGGTCAAATATCAAAAGTGAGAGTATTTATTGAGGGATGAAGTGAACGGAACAGCAAACAAGTCTAAAAGTATGCCTACATTTCCCAACCTATCTCTCCAGTGGCTTCCATTTTGCTTTCAGCTGAGAAGCCAAGTGTTTTCATCAAGTTTTTCTTCTCCTTACCTTTGACACTATCTGTTTGCATTGTAAGTGAAAAGTCATAAAGATGACCCATCTTACGATGAATATGAAGTGCCCCAAATGATATCTGTTGGAGAAGTGTTTTAATTGAACTGCCACACAGTAATCTAGAGATATAAGCAGATTAACAAAAAACTACACAGTTGGAAACAGATCCCAATTATAAAACTTGGAAGATTTATTGCTTTACAGGTGGTTGGAATACATTTGATATTCTCACGGAGTGCATCTAGGTCAACTCATCATGTCTTTGGAGCTGACAAGTGTAGAGACATTAACTGTCTGTCTTTGCTTTTCTCTGAGTGAAGTGGAATTCATAATTTTTTGTCACACTTGTCCTAGCTGAAATTCATATATTCTTTCTGTTACTCAGGAAAGGTACTGTTGACTCTGAAGATTTCTCTTTAAGTCAATATAAAAAATACATTATGTTCCATTATACCCTAGATGAGGATTTGTTCAGGCTACTCCATTCCAATTCTTAATTAACTAGCCTGAAAAAAATGGGAGGAAATTTGTTCTGGATTAGTGATTTTTGGATGCAAAATATACAACATCACACACTGAAAATCAATTATCTAGCAGTCAATCCCTATTGTTATCGTGCTTAAAATGAAGGGTGTATAACAGTGAGGATTTCACAGAAACAAAATTCATCACAATCCCTCTTGAAAAATGCATCCCTCCCTGCAATTTAAGTAACACTATGGGAATTCCTACCCCTCTTAGTGTCTTGATGCTTGATGAATAGAATACATGATTAACTAGTATGTTGGTTAATATTTCTGTCTTGTTGGAGCTAGTTCTTACTTCCCCTCAATTTGAGACATCAGAAATGAATTTACTGCTGCCCTTGAATATCATCTCAATTATGGGTTTGAAATAACTTAAAGTAACCTCATGAATGTAAATGTTTTAGACAGAAGCTTTCCTTACAAGTAGTACAGGAATACTGCAGCACAAAGACATGCTGTTAAGACACTGCTCTAATTTATAATATGAATTAATTGATGTAGTTTCTATTAAAATATGCACTTTCTCCAGTCCCATTGGCAGATTCAGTGTTCGCTGGAAACTTTTCCATGGCCCCATTCTTGCTTCTTTGGAAAAGTCAAATAAATACAAAATATACCTTACTAAAGTAGTTAAGCTGTTGCGATAACTGCATTTACACAAGCAGAAGTTGTGAGAAGATCATGCTTCACAGAAAGCATAAATGGAGATGGGTTATTCATTTCTTTCCTTGAGCAAATGTGTTGAGCATTATAAGGAATTGTATCTAGCCTGAGTGCATACGACTCAGAGTGGATTCAGGGGAGACAACAACACAACAGTCAAGGGCTGTTGTGAATAATCCACCCATCTAACCACAGTGTCAGGCAGTGTCCTGCTCAAGACAAATTTGGAAGAAACTAACTTCTGTAGTAGTTATGCAACTAACTATTATCTTGCACCGTAACTGGTGGACTAGTGGACAGCCCAGGACTCATTGATCTATCCTGCACAGCAGAGGGTTGCATGTCAGAATCATATCTCGAGTAGGGATGCCTCTCAAGGTTATTCCTCCAGGCTGAGAGCTTCCCTGCTGCAATGGATTCTCACCAAGTGATTGATAATTTCATGCTAAACTTTGAAGCTAAGTGATAAAATTGATTGAATGCACACATATAGTCGTTCAGACATAAACTATTGACCAGTTCTGACTAGTATTGAATCTACCTGCACCTAGACTCCTCTCTGAGAAAGAGAGTAAGGGACTTCTCTCTGAACCTTGTGATTCAACAGCAAGGTCTCCCTCAAAGTTTTATCTGTCCCTGCCCTCACAAGTAATCAAGGGCACTGATGTGAATTAAATCAACTTGAGTAATTTTCCTGCACTACATTATTGTGTAGTTCTCTAAATCTCTGTACTGGTATGGGTGTGGCTGGAAGTGATAAGGCAGAACAGGAAAGGATGGAGAGAGTGCAACAGAGTCTTTACAGCCCTTACCTCACTCTGATATGCTTAGCTGGTGATCCACTATTGGCTTCTGTCTGAATCAGGAAGAAACTATCTTCTCATTCATTATTGGTCATTCTTGTATTTCATTGTGTTTAAAAGGCAACTTGAACTCTTGGAAAGACTGGAGAATTATTAATGGTACACTTTATGACCTTTTAATGATTTTTCCTTTAGAATTCTTCCCATTTTACTGATTGCTCCTTCTTACGGAGGCCTTATCCCATAGTCTTTCCATCTCAGAACACCCAGTGATCTGCAGGAGAAGATCCTGGAGGGCCATGAAGATGATCAGAGTGCTAGAGCACTTCTCATAAAAGGATAGGCTGAGGGAATTGGATCTGTTCAGCCTGGAGAAGAGAAGACTCCAGGGAGACCTTATAGCAGCTTTTCAGTACCTGAAAGGGGCCTACAAGAAAGCTGGAGAGGGACTTTTTGCGAGGGCATGTCATAACGGGACAAGGGACAATGACTAGAGCAGGATAGATTTATATTAGACATTAGGAAGAAGTTTTTTACTGTGAAGATGGTGAGAGACAGGAGCGGGATGCCCAGAGCAGTTGTGGAGACCTCATCCCTACGTGGGAGCCAAGGAAGGAAGTCAGCTAAAGTGCATTGCTGTGTACCCTTGATACAGGAGGATTGAGGTTAGAAAGATAAAAAACTGCAATACTCACCTTGAGTAACATTTGTACAGAAGCATAGTAAATTCAGAACAAAGAACTGAAAGTAGTCTGTGCCAAGATAGCCAACTGTTATCCAGTAGGAATGTTAAAACCAGTATTTTAGTTTTAACCAAACCATTGCATTCCACAAGTTGTGGAGTTAGCACAATTTGTAGAATGGCATATAGAAAGACTGCTGCTATAACAATGAATGGCTTCAGCTTCGACTACTATGTCCACCTATTCCTGTGTTGCTGTTGTTTTGTCTGTCACTAATTAATATATCCAGCAGCATCTCTGGAAGAGTTTAAGTGCAGGCTGGATGAGGCTTTGAGCAACCTGTCTGGTGGAAGGTGTACCTGTCCAAGGCAGAGGGATTAGAACTTCAGATGATCCTGAAGGTCCCTTCCAACTCCAGCAGGTCTAGGGAGGTTCTCCTCTCCCTCTTCTCTGCCCTGGTGAGACCACACCTGCAATACCGTGTCCAGTTCTGGCCACAGGGATCTGCTGGAGAGAGTCCAATGCTGGAGAGAGTCTACAAGGATGATGAAGAGACTTGAACATCTCAGCTGTGAAGAGAGATCTGTAGCTGTTTAGTCTTGAGAGAAGAAGGCTGAGAGGGGATATTAGCAACAGCTGTAAATATCTGAGGGGTGGATGTCAAGATGAAGGTGCCAGACTCTTGTTGGTAGTGCCCATTGATGGGACAAAGACTAGCAGACACAAGCTGGAACACAGCAGCTTCTACCTCAGTATAAGGAGAAATTCCTTTACAGTGAGGGTGGTGAGACACTGAAACAGGTTGCCAGGGAAGTCATGGATGTACCCTCCCTGGAGGTGTTCAAAGCCAGGCTGGATGAGGCCTTGAGCAACCTGGGCTAGTAGAAGGTATCCCTGCCCATGGCAGAGGAGTTGGAACTGAATGATCTTGAAGGTCCTTTCCAACCCAAACTATTCTGTGATTCTATGCATGTACTGAGGCACTGCAGTCATTTAACATTTTCACAACTCAGGTTTATTTAGCTTTGTTTTAAGCAAAATGTGTTTGATGTATTTCAGAAAAGTCACTATATAAATCAAATCTGATGCACCTTATTCCTTTTTCACTAAAGGTACTCTTATTTTTTTTTAAATTCAGTTGGCTTCAGTTGAGTCTCATCCTATTTACATTGCCTTGTTTAAGCCAGAATTCAGTCTGCAATGTCTTTAAAAGAAAAACTGGAAAAGTCCCTTCATAAGATCTTTTCCTGCTAACATGACTGATAGAACATACTGTCAATATTTTAGTACGGATTCTTTTGTTTGTTGGTTGTTATTTTTATCCCCCAGCTTAGTTTCCATAACGCATAGCTGTGCACAGGGAGTCACACACGCCATGTCTTTGAACTCAGGAGAAACCAGGCCAGTCACAGAACTTTAGAGGTTGGAAAGGACCTCCAGAGATCGAATGCAACCTCCCTGCCAAGGCAGGATCCCCTAGGGTAGCATCCCCTAGGATGCTCAGGAGCTCATCCACGTGGCTTTTGAAAGTCTCCAGAGAAGGAGACTCCACAACCTCTCTGGGCAGCCTGTTTCAGTGCTCTGTCACCCTCACTGTAAAGAAGTTTCTCCTCATGTTGAGCTGAAACCTTCTATGTTCCAATTTGTAGCGGTTGCTCCTTGTCTTATTGATGCTGATCATCAAAAAGAGATTGTCCCCATTCACTTGGCACCCACTCAGTCCTCAGGTATTCGTGTACATTGATGAGATCTCCTCTCAGTTTTCTCCAGACTAAACAGCCCCAGGTCTTTCAGTCTCTCTTCGTAGGGGAGATGCTCAGGTCCCTCAGTCAATCTCGTGGCTGGATTCTTTCCAGCAGGTTGCTGTCTCTCTTGACCTGGGGAGCCCAAAACTGGACACAGTATTCCAGGTGTGGTCTCACTAGGACAGAGTAGAGCAAGATAACCTCCCTAGACCTGCTGGACACACTTTTCCTAATGCACCCCAAGATGGCAGTGGCTCTCTTGGCCACAAGGGCACATTGCTGGTCCCTGCAGAACTTGCTGTCCATCAGGAGTCCAGGGTCTTTGTCCACAGAGCTGCTTTCCAGCAGAACAGCCCCCAGCCTGTACTGTTGCCTGTTGTTATTCCTTCCCAGATGCAAGACGCTGCACTTATCCTTACTGAACGTTATGTTGTTAGCCTTTGTCCAGCACTCAGCCTGTCCAGATCTCATTGGATGGCAGCACAACCTGACAGGCTGTCAGCCACCCCCAGTCTTGTATCATCAGTGCACTTGCTGAGGGTACACTCAATGCGCTCACCCAGATCGCTGATAAAGATATTGAGCAAAACTGGACCCAGTACTGATTCCTGGGAAGCACCACTGTTCCCTTCCTTTCCTCCATCTTCCTTTTCCCCTCATCTTCCTGCTCTCCATCTCCTTCCTTTTCTCCCACCTTCCTCTTTTCAAGTCCCTCCTTATTCTCTCCATCTTCCACCATATCTGCCCCTTTCCCACACCACACCTCATTTCCCCCCCAAGCCCAGAGCACCTGGGTGCTGTTGGAGTCTCCTCCCACCCCAGGTGTGACCACTTTGCCCTCTCTGCCCACTGCCCCTTTTTAATCGGCCCCAGGAAAGGCAGAAGCCCTAGGTTTGCCCAACTGGACAGAGGGATCCTCTACCTGTCACAACTGGCGAGTCTCCATGGGGCACACTGGGTGGCTGGGAAGGGGACAAAAGGCTGGGAGGCCTGAGGGGCCCCCAGTTAGGCAGAAATAGGCTTCATAATCACTCTAGCAATCACCCACGGGTGTTGGCTGGGCCTCCGTACTTAGGCTGAGCTCCTCTATGTTCAGCTGCTGTCTGCTCATTTGTAAAGCTGTAAAAATGCCAGGAATAAATCTATGATACATTTTGAGAAGCATTGAATTGGCATGGAGGAAATGTCTGAGAATCCCTAACAAAGAAAATGAAATAAAATGGATGTTCTTTCCAGAAGGACAGTCCCCAGCTTGTAATGGTGCCTGTTGTTACTCTTCCCTAGATGGAGGACCCTGCACTTGTCCTTATTGAACTTCCTAAAGTCCTGCAATGGCAGGAAACAGCATCCTTATAGACCAGATGAAAAGCATTCAGAAAAAGAGGGGAATGATAAGTAGAAAAATCCTCTTTAAAGAAACCATGACAATATCAGTAGGGAGGTACAGTTTTCTGAGTAGCTCTCCCAAGTGCCAGACACCTTGTTTTGTTCCTGATTCTGCTTCTACAGCTTTCCATCTTAAAATAACACGTAGCTTTGGTGGTTTTGAAGTATCTTGCAGAAACCACTTGCACAGTGAAAGGTAACTCAGTGTAACAGCAAACATACTTCTAGGAAGCAAACATCGTCACACAGGAAGAGTGCTCGTAGAGCATCTGCGGTAATTTTTGACTGTAGAGATGCAAAACATCACATCAGCTTAGGCTAGTCACTCTTAGGATTTGAAAGCTGCTGAAAGGCATCTGTATTCAAAGTGATACAGCTGAAACAGCTGCACCGTGACCATCAGCATAAAGAATAACTGAGCACATCTGGTCTAGTTGCTGAAATAAATTTAAGCTCCAGTGTTGAATTCCTTTTGTTTGATCTATGTATTCCTTGCATTTTTGTTTTTAATCTTGGAATCTGACACTGCTATTGACAAGCCCCCACAGTATGACAAGCTTCTACGTTTGTTAACTGAAACAAGGAAGAAACTATCTGTAGCATCTCTGCTTATTCATGGGGTGCACAGTATACAAGCTGAAACTAGATCTTAAACCTGAACCAGTAAGCTTTGGGACTGGAAACTATATAGCTACATTACATGGGCCATTGACTCAGCTAATTAGACTGCATATGGTGTCACACTAATGTATCAGCGAGTTAAACTGCTATCAGAAACAGAACTAGCTCTCCATGGGGTTAGGCTGTGACAGCTGGTTCAGCGTGCTCTGGTGTTGGGAACACCTGACTTTAGAAAAATATGGATGGCAAAATTATGTCTGTTCTGTAAGCAAGAGCAGAAGGTGTAACTGTACAACTGCTCACTTCTGATTGTAGTCCTAGCTAGTAGTTGCTAGCCTGCATGCAGAAATCTGCTCTGTCGTTAAAGGAGGCCTCTGTCCTCATGACTGATAGCGCTGTGAGATCTCGGTCTTTTGGAGGTACTTTTCTACACGCTTGTGTAAGATACTTGGGTCTAGGAGAACATAGGATAGTCCTTTGGCAAAAGATCAGCAGGCTTGATGCGTGGGGCCTGTGGGTCTCATTCTTTCTTCCAATCTAGCTTCTGAAAATGATTTGGTATCGCTAATTTATGCAGTTTGATCCAGTTTGGGACTATCAGTAGTTCTCTGAGAAACCTTTCCAGATGGATCCCTTAAAGGAATTTGTGAGAATGATACCTAGTTTCTAGATTCCCTTAGATGTAGGAAAGCAGACATCTATTATGAGTGATTTGGAGCTTAGCATGGGAGGCAGAATGGACCTGGTATTCTTCAGGTCATAAACCTGCAAACGAAACCCAGTAAGTCAATGAAATAAATTTCCTGACAAGCAAAATCTTGTGTACAGGGAGTACAGGTGAGGAAAAGGCTTCTGTCTGGCTTCCTACTCAGCTAGTAGTGCCATGAGATGGGAAATGAAAGCTAGAACTAGAAAGTAAATGCAAAATTGGTGAAGTACAGTGAAAGTACAAGTGGTATTTGAAGTTCTAATCAACTTCCAGAATTGATGTTCTGAGGATGATGGCACGTTACGCCAATTGCCTGTCTGAGTATCATCTAATGTACTGTTTAATAAATATAAGGCATTGAGTGTTATCAAATAGAGATATTTCTCTTTAACTTTATTAATAGGTTTAGGAATCAGTCCCCAACGCTTATAGTGTATCAATATAGTTTATGCTACTAAAATGGAATACAAAAATTTATAACATTTAAGAAGTATGAAATAGTAATTAAAAGACTTATATTTATCACTAGAACTGAAAACCTTCATCTTGTAATATTTCCTATTCTGTTTAGATATTTGCCTTATAGATCACGCTCATTTCAGCTCTGGAAACAGCAAAAAAGATTCCCACTTAAATGGAAAAGAACTATATTATTGTGTGGGTTGTTTTGGGTTTTTTTCTATCTTCCCCCCTCCCCCTCCTTCTTTCTCTCCTGGTGGTCTCTATGACAGAGCAGTGCTACTCTGAAAAAGCATCTGAAGGTCATGTGCTTTAACTATGCAGCCAGCTCATCTATTCAGGAAAAAAAAAAAGGTAGAAAAGCTGTTTGAAGCCTGCATAATTTATGCAGGTCAAAGCTAGACAGGATAAGAAAGGAAAGTTTTAACTAATGGAATTATTACTAATGATGTCATTATGCAGACCTTTACCTTTTCAGAGTATTGCTCCTGATTATTGAAATTCATAGCCATACACATATATGTGTATTTGTATGCACGTAGATTGGACAGGGCTGGGTGCTAGGTTGGACTGGATGATCTTGGAGGTTTCTCCCAATCTGGTTGCTTCTGCGATTCTATGATATAATCTATTTCTTCAGATTAGGAAATGGTTTTGATGTATGTTGGTTTATATTTTTGCCAGTTACATGTCTGACTCTCTTCAGTCTTAGATCTATTTACATATGTTAATTCCTTCATACTTAGACATAACTTCTGCTATTTCTTTCCTTTTCTGTATGTTGGGTTTTTTTTCTTTTCTGATCAAAAGAATTTTTTTTAACTTTAAGTACTTTGTGTAAACTATATGGCACATCCCAGGGTATCAGTCTCCAGTAAGACTTGCTATATAGCTGTAACAGGAGCAACTTAGTACGTGGTGCAGTACCTACTGGGAAATAGTTTTACCAAAGTTAATTTTAAAAAGGTTCTTTTTCTTTTACATAAAAATATACACTTTCTGCACCATTTTACCTGAGAGCTAAAAGTCTGAAAAGAACAAATCTTACTTTTGAAGGTCTTCAGTAGGCTTTCTCTCCATTGGGTACACAGGCAAGATAGTAATTTACTGCAGGAGTAAAGATTTAGTAAGTCAAACAGGCTAAACCCCAGCTCCCTGTGGCTGCCTGAAATGCCTCTTCAGCCAGCAGGTGATCTTGCAGCAGCAGCAGTTTCTTACTCTGCTGGTTACACTGAGCAGTTCCAATTAAGGAGGAGGATTATTCCCTGCATGAGAGCTGGCATCAGCTCTAATGTCAGAATGATCAGGATGGTCACCAAAAAAAAAATATTGTGAGGGTGAAAAGCACTGGTCTGATTTCACACCAGCCAAGAGAAAGTAAATGGATACCTAAGGTAACTAGCAAAAGCAGCTCTGCTGACAGGAGGTTGGCATGGAAGATGGTTGGCATGTCTTTTAAATGTGTCTGGACATGTCTCTTCACATGACAACAATGCGGTTTGTGACCAGAGTTATCGAAGAAGCACTCCTCATACAGACTCTGCAGCAGAGGAGGGAGTGTCCAGTCTTTTTGCATACTTCCCTAACCACAGCATACACATACAATAGTCATGGTATTAGATGCCCAGTTAAGCTGTCTGCCCAATCAATGCTAAGGAAAAGAGAGAGTCTTCAAAGGGCAACTCAACCTGGGTCACTGTTTTAAAACATCTTTCTCTGCTGACTACTGAAGTATGTTAGAGGTTAGAAGTGACCCAAAGAGATCATCAAGTCAAACCCCCTTGCCAGAGCAGGACCATGCAATCTATCTGAGGTCACAGAGGATTGCATCCAGATGATCCTTGAAGGAGACTCCACAACCTCTCTGGGAAGGCTGGTCCAGTGCTCTGTGACCCTTATAGTGAAGAAGTTCCCCCTTGTGTTGAGGTGGAACCTCCTGTGCTGCTGCTTACATTCATTGCTCCTTGTCCTATCACAGGGAGCAAGTGAGAAGAGCCTGTACCCCCTTTCCTGACCCCCAGCCCTCAGATATTTATAAACATGAAATCCCCTCTCAATCTTTGCCAGACTAAAAAGCCTCAGGTCCCTCAGCCTGTCCTCATAAGGCATGTGTTCCAGTCCCAAATCATCCTCATAGCCCTCTGTTAGAGGAAGATCTTGAGCAGATCCTTGTCCCTCTTAAACTGGAGAGACCAAAACTGAGCACAGTACACAAGATCGGGTCTCACTCACTGAGGCAGAGGAGAACCTGTCTCAATCTGCTCTCTTTGAACTCTATCTTGTAACCAGCTCCTAATCCACCTCATTGTCTGCTCTTCCATTCCACACTTCCTGAGCTTGCTTACTAGGATGTCATAGGAAACGGTGCCAAAAGCCTTGCTAAGATCAAGGTAAACTGCATCCACTAGTCTCCCTGAATCTACCCATTCAGTTGTGTCATCATAGAATGCTATCAGTTTAGTCAAGCATGATTTTCCCATGGTAAATCCATGCTGACTACTGCTGATAACCTTCTTCTCTTCCAAGTGCCTTGAGATGCCTTCCAGAAGGAACTGCTCCATCATTTTTCCTGGGATGGAGGTGAGGCTGACTGGTCAATAGTTTCCTGGAACTATCCTCTTGGTTTGGTGATCTGTAGTAGACACCTACAACAATTCCACCTCCTTTCCCACATCTCTTAATTCTTACCCACAAGTTTGCAACCTATTCTGCCTCCCCCCTTGGATAGAACTCAAAACAGCTCAGTTGCTCTCACACATAGGGAGGAATCCCCCTGCCTCATCTTTCTCATGTATTCTTCCTGAACAGTATGTAGCCATCCATGCCAAGGTTCCATGTCTTTGGAAAGTAAAGGGCCTGCTGATTCTCTGCTTTATATTGATCAATTCAAATCTGGACGAGCCATGCAATTTATTGATCAGATAAAAAATAACTTTCAGCTTTTTCATTGTGTTCAATATACATTACTTACCTTATTTATCAAGGACTTTGTTTTAATAGCAACTGCCAGGAATCTTCTAGTCACCTTCTACTAAATTCTTTATGAAGTGAAGATAAATTTAAAGCATCTTTCTTTTGGACAAATTGATACGACAAGATACACGTTTGTTTGATGTCCCTGTAGCAGACATCCTCATTTCTGTCCAGTAGTTGCTGCTGCACCTATCTGATGTGCAGTACACATGCAGGCAATTTTACAGAAGAGAGTTCTGAAAAAATCCATAGGCATGGAAGTCTGACGTGTTCTTAATATGTTGTATCTATTACACTTGGAGAGATCATTACTGCATCAGCTGAGAACAGTATTAGCTTTTTTCCACAGGCTCCACTAAATGTGTTTAGTACTGCCAGATCTTACTTCAGTCTTGTTCAAACTGGGTCTTACCAGGTCTGTCCAACTGAATTGGACTCAGTCGTTTCCATGAGAGTAGGTTCTTTATCTGCAGGTGTTCAATAGGTCATGCAAATACCAGAGGAAGATCAAGATACCTATTAATTGATCTTTTCTCTTATCTAAAATGGGATTTTGTGGGAATGCAGAGGGAAGAAGGATAATAACAAATGGATGCTGACCTTGGTTCCCACCAGCTGCTGCCTAACTTGTCTCAGAAGGGGTAGATAACGGACACCTTGTTAATGAGAAAAACAAGGTGTGGTTTATGCTGATGAAGTAGGGTCATCCTTGACTAATTATGCTAATGTGTAGGCATGTGCTCTACTGGCTGAGTGTATGTATATTTGGGCTGTAACAAAATAAAGTACTCTGGCATAATTCACGTTGAATCGTCTGGAGTCCTGCGTGGCAAGGCCTTGATCACATTGATCTGCAGGGCTTTGACCATGGTTCCCATGGGCAAGCAAGCAGCTAATTCTGCAACAGGATTTAGCTGGTTAATAATGAGAAACTTCATTTGAGATGCCTAGGATATCTCAGAAATTCAGATGGACTAGAAAATTTGATGTTTGTGGCTACAAGAATTTTAATATATTTCTGTATTTACACCTGTATCTACGTACCTGTATCTTGATGTTCCTCCTATGGTTGAGAGAGTTTATCAAATATTTATCAAGAAACTTTACTGTTCTGCACTGAAATAGAAAGACATTTTGCCATCCAAAAGAGCACCTTATATTTCCTAATGCAATATCACAGTATCACCAAGGTTGGAAGAGACCTCACAGATCATCAAGTCCAACCCTTTACCACAGAGCTCAAGGCTAGACCATGGCACCAAGTGCCACGTCCAACCTTGCCTTGAACAGCCCCAGGGACGGCGACTCCACCACCTCCCCGGGCAGCCCATTCCAGTGTCCAATATAACTAGTTGAATTTTGTCGTCTCATCAGTTCCCAAATTGCCACCAATCAGATAGTCCCATTGTCCAAATTGAATCTACAGCCAACAGTTGTTAACAGCTATTGGATCCTTGAAGTCATATTTCTGAGAAAGATATAAGGAAGGCTTCTTGCAAAGCAGGGATATGATTTTTACAATTCAGTCCTCAAGTGTTGTCTCTCAACATGACCTTGAACGTCTGAGGGTTCTTCCTGTGTGTAAATGTCCGCAGAAGATGCGTACAGCCACATAGAGATACCACAGTCTTTGACAAAACAAAACCAGACAAAAAGAAACTCTTCCCTTGCTAACAATTCATGAGAATGTATTCATATGTTGTCTGGTTCGCAGCTGATGTACTTCTGGAGGAGATTCTTGTCTGTGCGCTTATTGTTACAGAACAGATACACAAAAGGTTTTCTGAAAACAAAATAAGACAAAAAATCAACACAAAGTTAGGAACATCACCTTGAGGAACACCAGTAAAATGTACTCGTTTGAAAGGTCTGTCTGGAGAGTTTTATTAAAGTTAGTATTTTTTTTTCAATCCCTTCCCTTCTGTAACAGCTAGCTTTAGCACTCACATGATGATCTGATGACCTAGATTGATTGGCTGTTATGGGCCTGGGCTTGAATGATGTTGAGGTCAGTTTCTGTAGTTGCACTGTTAACAGGCAGAATCACTAAGACAATTTTTAGAGCAGATTGGGAAGAAACATAAGCCTTGCTTTACAGCATGATGACTGTAAGACCCAAAGCATTGAATTATATAGGAAGAAAGAACAATTATAGATAAGTAAAAGAAATCAATATGTAGGGTGTTTCTTTTCTTTTTTTCTTGCTTTTCACTGGATGGCAATGTCCACTGTCAGAGAATGGAATGTGGAATTGCTGCTGTGGTCTACAGGTGACTTGTTTTGATGAGGAAGGAGGTTGTTTTGACACCAGGTTGAAAGATTTAAAAGTTATTGTAGAATTGTTCAAATAAAATCCATCTAAAAGTGAACAAGGAAAAGTCAAACCAGAGGAGGCACAGCAGTTGTGTCAAAACAGATATCTCTTATTCTTCAAAATACTTCAGTTTTGCCTTTTAGAAGGCAGCAGCTAATCAGAACTAGTAACAGATTATCAACAACAGAAGCTGTGAAGCTGCTGCAGTGATTAGATGACAAACACTACTAGATAAACTAAAATAATAAGCAGCAGGAAATTGCAAAATAAAGTCCTAGTTTGCAGACATGATATTGCAGTGACTTTTTATAAACAATGCTCAGCTCAATGGTGTCAAATGATGTTAGGTGCCAAATTCCAATAAAAATTGTTTTAAAATCAATGGAAGCACTTGTGGTAAATAAACTATTTTCAATTTTACACTTACCAGAAAGAAACTTGCACAGGATTTCAAACTTTGACCAGTGGCACGCAACTATTTATCCCTAAAGTGATGCTAAAACTAATTCATACCTTTCAAAAATATTTTCCAGCTTCAAGTGCAGCCATTTCAAGTCTTTGATTACAACCTGGTTGAATCTATGATTATCTTTGATAATTGAAGAAAAAGTATTCAAAACAAACTATGTATTGCGTCTCTGGAGCTGTTCAAGGCAAGATTGGACGTGGCACTTGGTGCCATGGTCTAGCCTTGAGCTCTGTGGTGAAGAGTTGGACTTGATGATCTGTGAGGTCTCTTCCAACCCTGATGATGATACTATGATGATACTATGATGATTATTTTTCTTTCATATGAAAAAGTATATTTTTAGAAGGGTAAACAAATTTATGCTTCTGTCACCTAATGTCTCAATATACATATATCTTAGAAGTATTTGTATAGTTTCTAAATGAATGCATTTGTTACTGCCTGCACTGTCTACCTTAAACAGTGCCCTGAATATTCTGATAGAATCATCTTTCAGTGATCTTAAATGAGGAGGAGGATATAATGCAACTTAAAAATAACCATTCACAGATAAGTTTCTTTATGTAAGTAGGTCTTTTAAACTCTGCAAGACTAGCAGTCATACATAATTATGTGCATGTATTTGCAGTTACAAATTTCTATCTTTAGACACAAATGTCATTGTCGTTAGTCTGACTCTGCAAAATGTCTCATGTCGTTAATTAAGCAAACCTCCCTGAGAGTTTTCAAAGGGTACAGTCCTGAAGAAGCAGGGGTGGAAAGTGGTGAGGACAGGGGGGGATGAAATGCAGGAAAGCTTAGTTCGCTTTTTGCAAAGCACAATAACTGTGTGCGTAGAAATTCCAGTCTGCTCTGTTAGTTTGTAACCATAGCAACTCCTGCACAAGCCAGAGGCAAAAACAGAATATTAGGTGGTCTCTTTCCTCTATACCACTGCAGTAGAAAATAAGCAAAAAGGAGAAAGAAAGACAGTAGAAACTTTTGTCTCAGGAAGTTTACAGTACAAATTTCAAGAGTCATTCTTTGCCTTCCTCTTCTGCTGAGCCCTTAAAAAGTTATAGTTGACTCTTTTTTTTAAAGAAAGAAGCCATATTGCAAAAGAATGTAATTAAAATATTTGAGTAGAGAACAGAAGAAGGATAGACAAACCTTTATTGCAGCATTTAATTACCTAGAGAATTATTTGTGCATAAAGAGTGGTTTTTTTTTTTTCCTTTCTTAAATATTTATAGCCAATTGAATGGTAGGGAACTATTTCCCCCCCCCCCCGCCATGAGATGCAAATAATATTAATGAATGCTTATTTTCCTTTTTCCTGTAGAGTAAGCAGTCTTCAGATTTAAAAGAAGGATCAGTTTGCTGTCTTCTTGTGTGCACAGAGTCCTTTACTTCAAATAGTTTAAAGAATATATTTTGAATAAGGAATTGCTTTTAATAAGATGATTTTGTGGGTACTTATTCCTTTCATCAAATTTTTGGAGGGTGTTGCATTTTTTGTTCAAGGTTTCAAAGCCCAAACTTCCAAAGGGTGGAGAAGTTTTTCTTCTCAGAATCTTTTGCGGTTTTCATAGAAATGTTGAATGCCAGCTGCCAGTCAGCTCTAGGCAAATCTGTTGGGCTTGTTGACTGTTCAGCCGTAGCATACACAGAGCAGACATCTGTAGTCACAGAATCCTGGAATGGCTGAGGTTAGAAACTATCTCCTGAGATCATCTGGCCAGGATGGTGTCCAGTCAGGTTTCTAATACCACCAAAGGATGGAGACTCCACAGCATCCCTGGGAAATCTGTTCCAGTGTTTCACTTCCCATTAATAGGATCCCTCTCTTTACCCTTCATTTCTCCATGTTGAATAGCCCTATCAGCTTCTTCATATATGATTGGTGCTCCAGTCCCTTAAACATTGTTGTAGCTCTGTATTGGACTTGTTTCACTACATTCCTGTCTTTTGTGCACTGGAGGGCCCAGAATTAGACAGGACACTCCAAATGTGCCACGAAGGTTGAGCAGAGGATCACCTCACGTGACTTGCTGGCAATGACACTGTTCTTCCTGTCTCAGTCCAGGATGCCACCAGCCTGCTTTGTCATCAGAGTGCGCTGCTGGCTGATACTCTGCTGCCTGGGTTTATTCCTACTCACATGTGGAACTTCACATTTCCCTTTGACCTTCATGATATCCTTCTTGAGTCGGTTCTCTATCCTGTGAATGGCAGTGCACCCATCTAGTGTAACAGGATCTCTTCACAGTTTTCTGTCATTAACTTGCTGGTGGTGCATTGTTCTAGAGTCCAGGTCGGTAACAGAAATGTTATTCAACCCAGTATCAAATCTAGTAACTTCCCTCTGACTGCACCCTGTGCCACTGACCACAACACCTGGGGTGTGGTACTTTAGCCAGTTTTTGATTCATATTGCTGTGCATGTACCTAACCTGTACTTTGGTAGTTTGTCTATGAAGGTGCTATGAGACAGTGTCTAAAAATTACTAAATCTGAGGTAAACAGTATCTACTGCGCTTCCCTTGTCTACCGAGATAGCCACCTCTTTGTGGAAAGCTATAATGCTGCTTAAGTATGATTTCCTTTTCATAAATGCATGCCAATTACTCCTAATCACTTTCTTGTCTGTTTTGTCTGGAAATAGCAGGAATAATTGCTCAATCAACTTACCAGAGACCAAAGTACTGCTGACTAGCCTGCAGGTCCCCAGATCATTGTTTTAGTCCTTCTTGGAGACAGAAGTAATATTTACTGTCTTGCAGCTATCCAAAAATAACAGTGACATTTTAAAGATAATTTGCCTCTTCTGCACTCACTCCAGCACCTCGACATTGTCCTGAATACCCCAAATTCCTCTAACTCCGTGGTTTGAATGGGAGAGGAAAGGCGTGAACCCTCCCTCACCCTGCAGGCTTGAAAGGGGGTAGCAAAGGGTCCTTCCTGCATGTAGGGTGGCCTGTGCGGAAATTGGGCTGGTGATTGGCTGTGTTTTCACACCTGGTAATGGTAAATAGACACTTGGTCTAGGAGACAAGGATAAATATAGAAAGGCTTCCCACCTTGGGGTGCTTCCTGCCTTGAAAGTTCACATCTTGAGAGTCCCCTGCCACCGTGAAGGACATGGTCCCACCATGACTGGACCGTCCCTGCTTTGGACAGCTCTACCCACTTTGCACTTTTGCTCTGTGACTTGTCTCAGACTTCTGTGGCGCAGATCTCTATTATTGGACGTTGCCGATAACGTCACAGGCTGCTCCTGCAGAAAGAATCCCACAAGAGATCTTTGCTGAGAGCCTATCCCATGTCCATGAGTAGGTTTTCCCTTAGTCTTCTGCTCAGCCTAATTGATAGTTGGGTAAAGCTCTGTTTGTAGCTTAGCCTTTTCCATGTCCTGACTTCCTAAATAGCCAAATTAATCTATAATATCCTTTGTAAAATATTCTCGATCAAACTGAGTCTGCTAATAAACTAAATTAATTTTTGTATATAGTTTTGGGGCAGGGTTCCAGGAAAAAAAAAAATTCTATTTTTATATATTTCCTGACTTGGTCATGTTAGTTCCCTGCCTCCACAACAGACATCTCTTTTACATTGAACAGGTGTGTGTTTCACCAGTGGTTATATTGAGGTGTGGTTTCACCAGTGCTGAGTACGAGGGGACAAACACCTCCCTACTCCTGATGGACACAGCATTTTTAATGCAAGCCAGGGTGCCATTGGCTTTCTTGGCCAGCCGAGTACACTGCTTGCTCATATTCAACTGCTTGCCCGTTAGAACATCCAGGTCCCTTTATGCTGGATAGCTTTCTGGCCACACTTCCCCAAGCCTGTAGCATTGCTTAGGGTTGTTGTGACCCAAATGCAGGACTCAGCATTTGGCCTTGTTGAAGCTCATTGCATTAACTCTGGCCTGTCACTCCAATTTATCCAAGTCTCTCTGTAGAGCCTCCCTACCCTTGTGCAGATCAACACTCCCACCTAACTTAGTGTCACCTGTGAACTTGCTGATGGCACACTCTGTTTTGACCAGATGATGTTAAGCAGAATTTTCTGTTAAGTGTACTATTTGCTAACATCTTCATTCTAGCAAATAGAAATACTTCTTTCAGGACCCACAGTAGCTCTGGACTATACAACACAAACATATCCCTAAAGACTGATAGGAATAGAATAAAATCTTTGTAGAAAATGAAAATGACCCTGCAGTGAATTTTGCAACTCTAAAGATGGGAATTGTCCTGCTCTGGCAGGGGGGTTGGACTTGGTGATCTCCTTGAGGTCTGTTCCAACCCCTAACATCCTGTGATCGGTTAAGACTGTATCCACTAATGAAAGTGACAGCAATAGAAGTAATATGCACTTTGTTTCACTCCCTGTATACATTTCTGTATGTTTTTATCTACATTCAAACCTGTATTTTGTTTTCTATGTTTTTTAACAAAACCAATACAAAAATATCACTACCAGTTGTCATTTAATGTCTGAAAAAAAACATGGCCCTTTCACTTAAAATCATAAGGATATTTACTTGAACTCCCCTGCAGAACAATCTGATTAATTGTATGTGGAAAAACCCAATTACATTGGCATAACCATAAAGCTTTGATTTGAATGCCCAAAAGAAATCTGTTGGACCCTAATAATTTCTCCTCAAATGCCAACTGTATTTCTTTACCTGAATCTGAAACCAGCCAGTTTTCTGTGTGACGTGAGATTCTACTGTTGGGTGACCATGCAGTTCCACTTTCCCCAAGATACTTGCATCTTCTCAAGAAAGAGTCATGGATATGTCAGTGTCAGTGCTCTGAACAGAACAGCTTAATGTGTCAAGAGTGTAGTATATGCCAGTACTATACCCTAATTTACCCCAGCATCAAGGACTGTTCTTGGAACTCGCTGCCTGACACGTTAGAAATGTACCTTTTACCAGCCTCCCGTGTTGCTTGAAGGATGAGAATAACTCCTGATCCTGGGAACAGGTATATCACAGATCCCTCTGGCTGTATGGTATCATTCAGGAATGGGTCATTGTTTCACCTCTTTATTGCATACTGTCAAGAAAATCGGTAGTCTTAACTTAAGTGGTGTTATTTGGATTATATCCCAGAACCAGGGGTCACAAACGGATTTTCCCCCCCCCGCTCACTACTTTTACAATTCACTCTCATGATTGTACATGCAATAATGTGATTGCCTTCATTATGTCTAGGTTTCTCTGCAGAAGAATCAGGGCCATACCATCTGTTCCACTTGTCTAAAAATAGTAGCTCAAGGGTAACATACAGCTGCTCATTTATCAAATTTTGCAGGTATCTGTAAAACAGAATGATTTGTCTGGCCAAAATCCCTGTCTCCAGCTCTAGAGGGTTTTTTTGTGTGTTTTGGTTTTTTGGTTTGTTGTTTTTTTTTTTTTTCTCAAATGGCACTGAATAGTGTAAACAGCTGATCCTAGCAAGTGACACTCCAGCCACTGAGACTTTTGGGACTTATTAGAGAAAGTCAGATTAGACAACTAGCAAGTTGTGTGTGCGTGTTCAAGCCAAGAATAGTACTATCTACTTCCATTATGTATTTATTTTTCAGCTGGAAAATATACTCAGCTACTCCCCAACCTGTAAGAAACGTTGACAGTACTCATTTTTGACAGGAAGCAGTATTTTCTTATTTGCCTCATCATCTCATTCACACTGCAAATGACATGATGATAATGAATCACATTACTTGCACCGTGATGACTTGACTAAATAATGGAAGCGCAGCTCTTCTGGAGAAAGCTGAAAGCAATGAGTCTTTACAGGGGAAAAAAAACACAGGCAATTACTGTCATTTGGCAGCTGAACTTTCCACTTGAACAGAAAATATGAAAGGGAGATGTCTAAATCTGAGGCTGCAAACAAAGCTGCAACATATGTGAATCAAACATTTACATTTCTGTATTTTTCCTCCTTTAATCATAAAACAAAAGGAGAAAGCTAAACTTGACATACCTGCAAATATAGTGGTCACTGAGAACTCACATTGACTTCATTGACTAGCCAGAAAAATAAGTCTAATTCATCTTCACATAGAAGAAGCTAAGAGAGTAAAATATTTTAATGAGAAAATATACTGATATAAATCTAACTGCAAGAAAAGCACAGCACCATATGAGAATTTTCAAGACAAAAGAACAAATTAAGTTAAAAAAAAGATTTTTATGTGACTGGAAAATACTATTGCTAAGAAAGCACACACACAGAGTTGTCACAGTCCAGGTGTTATGCAGACACTTGTTGCACATGAATGCTTGGTACAAAATTGAGAGAAACAGGAAACTTCTGAGTAGCCAGGTGCATTTGCAAGCAAAATAAAAAAAAAAGGACGTTTTCCTCTCTCTAAGCCCAGATCTCAGCAGAGAATCCTACTATTTTAGAGTGCAAACCAGAAGCTTAGCCTCATGTGTTTGCTGTGCTCTTTTGTAGATGGTTAGGTCTGTGTGCAAGATGAAACAGACAGCAGAGGTAATGGTTTATGAAATGATCATCATAGCGTTATGATTAACAGTCTGAAAGACTATGAAAGTGGAGAGCACGAGCCTTTCTCTCTCTCTCTCTCCTTATCTACCTATCTATAGTACTTGCTGAAGGTTAGTTTCCAGAGCAATTACATTCAAAGAAGCAAGCTTTCTATATCTTAGCATGGTATTTGAACTGGCAAAAATGGCAGCTCTAGCAGATAAAGGATAACTCAGGCTGACACTGAGATTGGAGGCAGTAGTCCAATGCGCCTAGAACTAAGGTGATAAAGAGATTTTGGCAGGGAGGGAGCCATCAAAGATTTAAGGCCTAAGGGCATTCATATTCATGTCAGTTCCGAACTTGGCCACATATGTGCCCAGTCCTAGTCATACTAAACGTACTTTCACAAATTATGCTTTGTAGCAAAGAACCTTCTAAATTCTGAGAGCTCTACATAGATTAAGTGGCAGCAGATCAAGCTATAGTGCTTCAGATTTTGCATTTCACTATATTTTTAAGTATGGACAGCTACATGTCTATAATATTATAAAAAATAATGTTCAGAAAAGAAAAAAAGCTTTTCTATTCTTCTTTTTTTTAGTAGGTTTAAGAGCTCTGAAAAGTTTCATGATATTGTAAGTGTCCATTGCATATTTTGGTTATAGTTGTTTCTACTTAAGTGGAAGTAAAGTATGGAACTGAGTATACCTATGATACTCATATATACTCTGGAAAAGAGGAGCAGTTGTTTTGTTAACCTAACACTAGCTCACACATGAAACATATATTTGTCTAGTGGAAATATATGAGAAAAGGCCTTAAAAAGAAGAAAACCGAATCAAACCAACCAACTGAAAAACAAAAAAACCCAAAGTGTATTTGTTTTGAAACTGCTGATTAAAGGACTGCCTGATTATTACCACCAAAATTGCCACATGAGAAGCTGATTAACCAGCCTGGGAATTTCATCGCTACAGACAATGTACCATACATGAACACAGGCTGTTCTTCAATATCATCAATAACACTGATTTCAAGCATTTTAATGATAAGCTTATTGTCAGATGCCTTATAATTTGCTGTGTAATTGTTGTTCTAGAAAAACCAGGGTGCTTCCACATGGCAACTAGCTTTCTCTAGTTTAGTAGGAATATGTCAAGTGCTATAAACAACACAAGAGATGAATCACTGTTGCCAGTCATGAAACTTGATATAAGTGGTATAATTCACGTGTCCATACATTACTGAGGAGACAATGGATTGTGTACAGCTTTGAAGAGGATGTGGTTGGTTATCAGAGCAAACCACTATCTGTTTGTGTTTTTGTGACAGCTTCACTCTTGATCAGATCAGCTCTGTTGCAAGGAAAGGCAGGGTGCATGGTTGCTCACTGAGGTGGTGTATTCAGCCAGAAGACTTTTGAAAATGGAGCAGAGGGAGCAGAAGAGTAACACAGAGGTGCAGGGAGCTTGACCTTTGATGGAATGCTGAGTAATTTTAGAGAGTTTTCTGCAACACAGTAGAATCAAACTAGATTTGCAAATATTTAGTTCCAAATTTAATGGAAAATGGTTTTTTTCCCCCGATATTTACAGATACATCATGCTCTAAAATATTCTTCTTTTATTCTGTTAAAATGTTACTTTAAAGATTTCAAGTCTTCAGTGTTTTGCTTGGTTTTGTTGTGGTCCAGCACTGCACTGTCTCTCACTGTCGTCTATGAAGGTTAGAGTAGAAAACACCGAGATGTCAACTCAATGACAGACTAAAATTTAACGTGTTGCATGTGATGACTAAGTTGAGACAGCAAAGTGCGGTGAATGGCTGAAAAACATGCAACATTCCCTTCGCCAGTGGAGATGACAGGGAACATTGCAAAGGTGGTGGGAGACCTGCTAACATTTAAGTGACAACTTTGACCCTTAACCCAGAGAAGGGCCATGAGAGGAAACCAATCCTCATTCAAGTAGGATCTTAAAACACCATTATGCCTTCTTGTTATCCTCTCTGTTCACCACATGCAGGATGTTATACATATTTCAGAAACACTCTTTGTTCTCCTTCTAGTGCAATAAACTTGGCTCAACTTTGGCCTCTGCTGTCATACTGCTGGAATGATTTGCTGCATCAGAATCTTTCTGAGTCTGTTCAAAAAGACAAAAGGAGACGAGACAAACTACTCTCCCCTTACACTGGCTCTGGTCAGTGTCCCATCACACTGACTTGGCAGCATCTTAAGATACTAAGCTGGTATATTTTAAATTAATACACACTTATTTTTAATGCCAGCTCTCTAGAAACCACACTTATGCTTTTTTCCTATCCTAGTGCTCCAGTGATGGTTAGTCCTTCTTCGTTTGTACGTAACTATGTTGAAGTCCATGAGGATGTATATTAAGCTTTACCCTCTGTAAGCATCACAGGTGTAACATAGGAACTTTCAGTAATTCAATAATGATGCAATATGCACCTCACATACCTTCCTAGATAATAGCAAAACTAAATTTCCCTTTCTCTTGTGTTAAAACAACTTCAAGAATTAGACTAAGTCAGTTGTGCTTTATCTGTGGGCTAGCATGTGACTAGACACAATGACTTGTTTATGACAGAGTCTTTCTGCAATATGGTCAAGATTAGGACATGGACACAAGTACCTACTCAGAGCTGCGTGTCTTATATTACCCTGATCTATGAGGTATTTTCAGGTCGAATAAGGTGGTTCTCAGATGAGACAGTCAGTTGCATAGGTGTAAACCATGCTATCTCTACTGGCTTCAGCATTAAAGAATGGTCAGCAGTCCATTTTAGTTACTCTTTGTTTAGAAATTTTGTTACTTCAAAACGCAGCTTTCATTTCTTGTTTGATATTCTGATTCTCTGGTACATGTCATAAGACCCTAAATTAATTTTAGTAAGTATTTTCTTAGTATAGTTTTGCCCTAGTACTCTTTTCTTTGGTTTATTTTGTCCAGATTTTTAGTTTGGATTAACCAGTTGGACAGTTCCCTGCTTTCCTTCCAGGATATCTAGAAAAATCATCATAAAGAAGACTGCTTATAATCTCCTTTTTTTATTTTGGTTTGTTTTTTTCTAGCTACTTGCCCCCCCCATCTTCCTCAAATGTAGCACTTCTGAGAACCACCATTTAACAAATGATCATTCTGGCTTTTCCAAATAACATTGCACTTTTCCAGGGAAACAGTTCAGAACAATAAAAATATAAAATCTGTTTCATTTTCAGATACTTAGGAATGTCCCTACCTTATCTGATGATTACTACAAAGAAAGACTGAGATCATATGGAAGTGTCGATGATACTTTTCTGAAGCAGAGGCACATTAGGAATAGCAGAGCAATTATTAGCTGATTTGTACATACTGTGAATTAATCCTCAAATAGAAAAGAAGTTATGTTTACCATACAGCTGTGAAACTCTCTCCCTGTCTCCCCTGTTGCTACAAAATCTCAGGATTTGCAAAAGACAAACTTGGAAATACCCAGAAAAAGGTAGCAAAAAAACCTCTGCCTTTCTCGCTGCTGTCTTTAGATGTCCATAGAAGAATGCCACAGCTTCTGTAGTCTTGCATAATATATCAGCATTTCCTGTCTAAAAAATTATAATGATCTGCTGTTGCTGTTAGAACATTGTTAATAAAAAGATCTAATTTGGTACTTCAACTGTAAATGTACCAGACTCAGTTTGATGCAGTTAAAACTGAACTGATGAAATGAGCCCGTTTTTCCTCTCCAACAAACCTGAGAGACCTGTTCCTGTAGCCTCTGAAAGTTTTGGAGCTCCCTTTCAGATCACACGTATTCAGCATTACACTGTTTGAAAATGGAAATGTCTTAAAATCCTATTTCACAAAGTAAATAACAAAGGTGATCTCTGTCCTGGCCTGACATGATAACCATGGTCACATGTTTATTGTTCTGTCTGAAGGTATCAATATATTCAGTTCATGATCTATATTTCTGCACATGCATTTTTGGCTTGTGACTGTCCCAGATGCCCTAGGTTACATGCACTGCAAGAGCCACTGTGATGAGCAAGTCTGCAGTTCTTTCTGAATGTGTGGAGTGATGATTTGCTAATAAATTAGGGACATTGCATTCTTTTTCATTCATTGTTTTCAACTTATTTCAAGAGTTTTTTAATATTCAGTGTCTTTCTCCCTTGCCCCTTTTTGTCTACATCTGCAAATTATTTTCTGGATGGAGGGTTTTTTTTTTTTCCTAATCCAAACAAGAGTAGTGCCTTGAGTTTCTCTGTCAAAAGATATAGATTGTGTAATATTCCAAATGTAAATAAGAAACTTTCCAAAGACTGTGGATATGTCAGCATGGCGTTTCAAAGTCTGTTAGGGCTATGGATCTGTTCAGATAGAGGAAACAGTTTAAATACCAAAATTTCACTTTGAGTTGCACTGCATACTGTGGCAGAAATCAGTGCATGAGACAGTGTCATAAAATTCTTCCTTTGCATTATAGAATTCATTACTTAAAAAGGAGAACTTCTGTCCAAAGGACATTTTGGAGAAAAAATTCCAGGATATAAATAAGGAATAATTAATGGAAACTTGTTCATCTCCTTGTAATATTGTTCTCTTTTTCTTCAGTTAATATCATGATGAAAAAGGTATTCCTGTCCTACCTAAGATTTAATATAAAAATAAGATTAATTTGGTTTTTGTTCTCTCTGTACTGCTATCCAGCTGAGGGTATTTTTTCTATTCCAGAGCAACAAGGTCTGAGTTGTTACATTACATCACTATGAAATTCTGAAAAAAAATCTGTTTTCTCTTCCTCTACTTCTGTCTTTTTCTGTCCGTCCATCCTTCTGTCACTTCTTGTCTTGGTTCTTTATTTGTTGTGCATTCTGTAACCAGTGTGCACTTAGCAGTCAGATTGGCATTGTGCAATAGCATGTATTAGCATCTGGCCAAGGAAATTAACAGTCAGGGACATTTTCGTTTACTGTAGCTTGCCGTTTTTTTTTCTTTCCCCAACATGCAGCAAAACATCTTCAACAATGGTTGTAAAGATCTTACTGCAGGATCATAGAGTTGTTTCAGTTGGAAAAGACCTCTAAGATCATCAAGTCCAACTATCAGCCTAAGAGCAGCATGGCTAGTAAATCACGTTGCAAAGTACCATGTCTGCACGTTTCTTGAACACATCCAGGGACAGTGACTCCACCGCTTCCATAGGCAACCTATTGAAATGTCCAATATCTCTGTACTATGGCAGCATGACAGAGGCTGAGAAAATTAGTATGTATCATGTTTCATGATCTACATGTTTTCCACTTGTGATGTGCTTTAAGCCTGCTTGTAGGCTTGTCTTCAACAGGGTTAAGAAGAACCTATCTTGATATGAAAACATTTTGGTCTGGGCCTTAGTCACCCAATTGCTTAGACTGATAGAAGCACTCTGTGTATACCTGGTGATAGAAGTTGAGACTCTGATAGGGTGTGAATGAGTGCTTAAAGAGTATGAAGGTTAAGCAAGCTCGTGCTGCAGAACAAATACAGATCTCATCCTCAGCTAACAAAAAGATGTATGCTGAGTGTCCTCAAGTATTGTGGCTAAACTGTTAACTACTGCACATGCTAACACTCAACAGATTCCGTATTATGTGAGTAATATACAGGTGCTCTGTGCTGGTTTGAGGCCCGTTGGAATATTTTAATGAGAGAAATTAGATCATTGGCTGTGAAATGAAAATAAGAATGAGACCTATATCATTCACTTAATAAGAATAAGAAGGATAAGAAGTCAAAATATAAACAAAGTCCACTGACTTTGTCTTGGGACATTGCCCAGTGTGCTTTTCTGCCTGGTCTGTTGTTCAGTCTAGTCCCTTCCTTCTAACCCCTCTTGCCTCTGATATCTCAACTCTGATCTTGGCTATTAGCACAGCAGCTTTTCAGAGCTTATTTGTTTGTCTTTCTATGATAAGGGGGTGGGAAGGAAGAGGGGGATTGGTTGTGAGCCCTTCTTGGCAGTTTCTTTGTCCAGGAGGGAGTTTGAATTTCTATATTACTTCTAACTTGTCAATAATTGTAAATATTGTGCATATATGCTTGTAATTTTATGCTCTGCTGTGAATATAGATTCATCTTACTTCCAAGCCATCTGAGGTAGTCTGGTGAATTCTAAGTGAGGGGGAGGAAAGTTCCCAGTCTGTGACTAGCTCCATATTTTTACTCTGGTTCCCCAGGCATTTTTAGTTCCAGCTGGTATGTGACAACCAGCACTGAAGAAGTGCAAACTGCACTTTGAAAACAGGCTTAAAAGACTTGATGTAGCACACCTTTTTGAGGTGTTTCACTGGTGTCTGCTCTACATGGACAAAGCATCTCAGAACATCTCATGTACCTAACGCAACTGAATACCTGAACACAACACTCCAGAGGAAAGCCCTTTAGCCTGCAGCATTTTAAACGAGCTAAGACGCTAGATTGCATAAAAGCGTAGAGTCATTTGCATAGCTAGACAGCTGGCATTTCACAGAGAGAGCTCTTGTGCACCTACAAATCAGGGATAAAGACCTTTGAGTGTCTGTAACAGTAAAAAAAGACATTAGGCTGTTTTGTCTCCTGTAGAGAAGGAATGTATCAATATTGCAGTAGCTGTTTGATAAATTCTACTTGACATGGCAGAATGGCTGACCTCCGTTCTGCTGTGCTGGTATGAATGTCTTTTGATTGTAACTAACTTGTAACTAGTACATATAATTTTTTGCCCCTGTTGACACAAAACCATTGTCATTTTCTAAATATATGGAAAAGACTGTGATAATCATGTTTGCTTCCTCAGTAGATACAGCTTCAAGAATGAGATTTATAAAAAAAAAAAGTTTGTTAATGATCTGACAGCATAAGTAGACAATGCTAAAAATATTTGTATTAGTTTTCTGCAGAGAGTCTAAAGAAATGAGATGAACAGCACATTATAAAATGCAAAACTAATTTTGTGTTTGCTCATTCAAAATAATGCTGTATGCAGGCATTTTATGTGTGGAGAATTGGCAGGATTTTCTACTTCCCTTATTGGTGAACACATTTCTGATTTGGTAGCATTGTACTTAGTCATTTAGTTGTAGCTAGTTTGATGTGACTTGACTATACATTTGCATGTGTTCTAATGCCTTGCAGCTGGACTATGTAATGTGATGTTGCAAGGGTACTAGTATTGGATTACTTACGATCATCTGAAACAATACATCTTTCTTAGAAAATGATGGATTTCTGATTCTACCTAACTGATGCTGTATATCTAACTCAAAGGTATCACCACAGACTTTCTATATGGTTTTAGGAATTACCAATTTTATTAGTAGTTCTAACATTAGTGATATCTGTAAGATAAGATGGGGGTTAGGCGCTTCCCCCAGGCAGCTCCCAGGACAAAAGGCTAATTAGACATTGGAATGGACTATGCAAGGAGGTGATGGAGTGATCCCTGGAGGTGTTAAAGGAAAGACTGGATGTGGAACTGTGATGGTTTGGGTGTTGCCTGCCCCCCCACTTTGGAAATCACCCAGATTAGACTCAGCCGGCTCTGGAATTTGAATGAAGCTTATTATTTACAGCTTAGCTCAATATACAAGCAGATATTTACAGTATATACAGTTTTAGACAGAAATAGACAAGGTAAAAGATAATACAGAAACACAACAGCCCTCCCAGAAACCTGAGTCCCCAGGAGGGGCTCCCAACCACCCTTCCACCTTCTCCCACCCCTCTGCCTTACCCCAGACATTGTCTTGTACCCCAAGGAAGAATGGAGGTTCGGCCAGGGGGATTAGGAAGCAACTGGATTAATCAGAGAGACAGAGGGTGAGGTTAGAGAGAAATGCTGCTTAAAGCCCAGGCAGTGCCCGAAATCAGTTGTGTTTGACAAGATCAGTTAAAAAAGACAATAATCTTTCAGCTAGTTAATATTTTTATCCTTTATGAACTAGTACACACTCATCAAAATATGTAAAGACAGTGTGGTTCTTTAGTTATCTAAATATCTGGCAGTAAAAAAGCTTATTTTTAAAAAGAGACCCTTAAAAAAAGCTTTGTTATGACAGTTTTTTATACACTGCTTCACACAATTTACCAAACATCTATAGCGCTTTGCCATTTTCTCTTCAGTTAATTTGTCACTGATACTTTTTGGTTTACATCTGAAGCTGTCTATCTTGTTTCAATTTACTTACTGTTACACAACAAAAATGAAATCTATTTGCTTTGATGATAGTTATGAATATTTCTATGTGAATATTCATAAAAGTAATTTAAAGCTGAGAAAAGTTGCAGTAACAGAAGCCCAACTTTGCACATGGAAAGAAATTATAGTAGTCAAAAATAAAACTGCATTAGTAGCATTAATGAGAGCAGTTCTAAAAAAATCAGATTAAAAAATGGCTCAGCTGAAATCGCATACCACAAATCAGAGAAACAGAGGAGCAAAAATCAATACACCCAAAATGATAGGTTAAACATTTCCCCCAAGTGCGCTTTCAGTAAAATACTGAGCAGCTGAGTTTTTTGATCTACTACTTTTTTATGAAGTCTTAAAAGGGTCTTCATGAGGAAATCTGCCAGCAAACCTCAGACCTTTCCATCTCCACTCACTAAACCATCTCAATAGTTTGAGCTTTAGCATCATATATGAAAACAGTGTAGTATTCTGCTGTCTTCACTGGCTTTGGCAATATCTGGGACATAATCTACAGTATAGAAAATGCCTGCATAACATTACAAATATTTTAATGTGCTTTCTTTCTCTATGGTATTGTTTTCTTCTTCTCTTTGTCTTTTTTGCCTTTGATAAAGAAAGCCAGCTTAGTGAAGACTATCTTTATCACAGTGCTGCTGTGAGACACACAGAAAAAGCAGCTAAAAAGTGGTCTCTTAAATAGCCTGATGTTTCCACAAGTTCGGAGGGTCTTAAAAGAGCAGCTCAGGCTTCCTGTTGTGCTTGTTATTTTCTTCAGCCTTTTGTGCAATACATCTTGTTACATCTTGGTGAAAAAAGATCTAACTTGAACAAAGACAGTGGTAAAAACAGCTTTTGACCTTCTTGGGTAGAACTGATTCTGCCTTAGGGCAGGAACTAGATGACCTTTCCAGACCTATATTGTAAGAATTTCTACTATGAGTTTTTCACATTTTCACAAAAAGAGATGTTATTACCATCTTTATTACTAGCTGAAGGACTGCCAAATGAGAAGCTTTCTTTAGAAAAAAACTCTTAACAGATAAGGTAAAATTAAATAAGCAATATTGCAAACTTAAAGCCTTACCAAATGCTAAGCATTTCATAAAATAAATTATTATTCTTGATGCTTAATAAAAGTATACAGGGTTTTAATGTTGGCTGTAAATAGGAAACAAAGTCAGTCTGAATTCCTTTGTGTTCTTCACTGACTTGGGAAGGACTTGCAAACCTTGTTTTCTGGCTCATGGAAGATAGAAGGTCCCTGCTCCTATCCTAGCAAAGTCTCAGACTAAACAAAATAAACAGATACTGGTATCACAGGAAACGAATTCAAACTAGGGCCCTTAAAAAAAAAATCCTTCAGTTTAAAGTTTATCTGGAGGTTAAGATAATAGAATTCTTGCATAAATATGAACCAACAATGGACAAAACGACTCACGTCCCCTGAGTTGCTGCATTCAGAAACCCCTCATCTCAAACCTGTAGAACAGGCTTACATGCAAATAATGCTGGGTAAAAAAACATGTGCTGGTAGTTTTGCAATAATAGGTGTTTGTCATGTATTCTATGGAATGATGGAAGTAAAATTGCAGCTCTGAACTGTTTGAGACCAGAGAGTCATAAGAAGCAACAGCAGCCCATGCCAGTATTGCTGATTCAGTGGGTTGTGCTTTTCAAAATCTTTGCCATGTTTGCCTTCTGTTTGATAAAAATGTTGCCTTATAACCGGATTATTCTTCCTGGCTGAGAAGTCAGCACTGATTGTGTTCTCCATCCCTCGTAAGTGGCTGTGCAAGCTGATTAGGTGCCATGCTGAGTTGACCTCTCTTCTAGGCCTTGCGGGAGAGGGAGAGACACGGACTCACACCAGTGTGATGCATAAAGGTCAATCTGTTTATTGGAGCTAAGTGTGATACCTATATAGTGGAGTTCGTTAGAGGGGTGTGTACTTTTGATAGGCTTATAAAGCAGAGATGGGCTGGCTACACACACAGAGGCAGACCTGAACAGCTACCCCCCTTAATCCCCCTTTGCAACAACTTAGCTGTAACATTGCTTGTTCCCAGGGCCGAGCGGTGTATCTTCTCGCACAGCTCAGAACTCCCCCAGCTTCTCTTGTCAGCCTCCCAAGGCCACCCCTCTGCAGCTGTGCCTCCTTATCAGTTCAGTTACTCAGTCCTGCTTACTCTCCTTACTTTCTCAGATTATTCAGTTCTGCCCCAACCCCAGCAGTGCTACACTTCAGAAAAGAACAGTAGTAATCTTCCAGCCCTAGATATTTAATCCAGCTCTATAGCATTTTTAATTTTTGTTTATGTCCTCACTATTTCTAAACAAATCAATGAGCACAGAATAAAGAGCCCTGGTCTGTGGTGAAGGGCTAAATCAATAGAGAGATACTACTCCAGTAAATTACAGCTGCATTCACACTGAGATTACATCTTCTGATTCCAAACCTGTAAGTTTGGATTTAGCTGCATTGTGTGTACTGAAAAGAGATAAATCCATTATTTTCTTGAACTGAAATGTCCATCATTTTCATGAAAGTAGATCTAGTAATTTATTCATAAATTATGTCTGGGATTTTTTTTAACACAGATTTAAATCCCATGCATAATATCTAATTCCTAAAGACACATTCTTCTGGCTAAAAATAATCAAATTCACTTAAACTTTGATTCTTAGGTCATAAAGATAAATATAATTTGTTGAGATTTTTGTGCCAAGTCACTGAAGTTGATACATAAGCATTCAGAACACATATTCACAACACAAGGAATATAGTTTGGTTTGGGTTTTAATAACATTGATTAGCTTTACATTTCTGAATGATTAGTCTGTGCAGTACCTACAAGAAGACTCTCCACAGTGGGAGGATGAAGGACAGTGGGCAGAGCTAAAGTAAAAGATGTTACAATTAAATATAAGGAAGAACATATTCACCAAGACAACAGCCAGATAGTGGATGAGGTTGCCAGAGTACATCCTTGGTAGTTTCAAAGACCCTTCTGGATAAATACCTAAGCAACTTGCTTTGAGAAAGAAGCTGGATCAGAGCCTTCCTGAGGTCTCTTCCAACTTGAATTATTCTCTGGTTTGGTGACTTAATAGTTCCCACTTAATTTTTGTGACTAGTTCTGCTGAAAAAAGAAAAGCTTATTATCTGTTTTGAAGACCTTTTTGCCGGAGCTCTGCAGTGACTGCAGTCAATTGGGATTTAAATATTTGAATCTCTCAAAAGTTAGGATAAAAATGCTGCAGCGTATGCAATAGATGTATTATAAGTGTTTTATATCTAGTTGTGAGAAAAATAAAAGACCATTCAGACAACATTCTTCTCACCAGAAGTGCTTTAGCAATTTTTGTTTTAAAATGTTTATTTAAAGAAAAAAAATTATAATGCCTGATTAAAACAAGGACAGAAAGAAGCTTGTTAGGTGGGACTCTATGCCCAGTCATACTCAAAGAGCTAGACAAGCTGCAGAAAAATCAGTACAGATACCTCTCAGGCATCATTGGGACTGATCACAATGACTACATTTGTTCATGACATTGAGATAGAAACTGTATCTATGCTTGAAAAGGTGCTGAGACTGCATCAAGAGGATTTGATTGTCTGAAGGAGAGAAATCACACAAGTGGAATGCAATTTAAAATACTGCAAAGTCAGTCAATTTTCAAGAGTACATAAACCAAATTTTCTACAAAAGGTGTTTTGGAAATCTCATGTGTTGAAATGGGTTAAAATATCTGGGTCTATTTGTGCAAACTGAGTATGAACTCCCAAAGAGATGGAACTGTGAAACAAGGCTACTGCTTTTCTGGAATTCATCAAGTGGCACACTCTTCTAGGAGAACAGAGAAGGGAAACACCACTGCACAAGGCATCAGCAAGGCCTCATCTGGAATATTATGTACATCTCTAATTGCTTGTCTCAGGAATGATTAATATAAACTGAATAAGATTCAGAGAAGAGATATGATTAAAGGAATGGAATATTTACCTTACAATGAAAAGATTAAGGAGAGCTATGTTTGCCTAGCCTAGCTGGGCAAGTTTAAGAGAGGATATGATGACTTCTTATAACTACACTGAGAGGAGATATATCAAGGCAAGGAAAATCCTTTAATTTTAAAATAATATTAGTACATGATAAATGGCTATGAAGAGGTTTAGACTGGATGTTATTTAAGGTTTCAGATCATCTGTGAGGGAACTTCTGAAGTAATCATCTGAATGTCTATGCAAGGCAAAGAATCAAAAGTACTTTGAAGTGCACTTTGATAATCCTATAGTGGTGTTTGCGAAAAAAAGCTCCCAGAGACAAGGATATTTTGTGGAATTGTGTTTCATTGGCTCTGTGCAGTTTGGAAAGATGGAGGAATGTGTGTGCAGTGCAACGCCATGAGCTTTAATAAGTCCAAGTGCAGGGTTCTGCACTTTGGCCACAACAGCCCCATGCAGCGCTGCAGGCTGGGGACAGAGTGGCTGAGAGCAGCCAGGCAGAGACAGGCCTGAGGGTGTTCCTCGACAGCAAACTGAACATGAGCCAGCAGTGTGCCCAGGTGGCCAAGAAGACCAATGGCATCCTGGCCTGTATCAGGAATGGTGTGGCCGGTAGGATCAGGGAAGTCCTTCTGCCCCTGTACTCAGCACTGGTTAGGCCACACCTTGAGTACTGTGCCCAGTTCTGGGCCCCTCAATTTAAGAAAGATGTTGAGGTGCTGGAATGTATCCAAAGAAGAGCAACAAGGCTGGTGAGGGGGCTGGAGCACAGCCCTGTGAGGAGAGGCTGAGGGAGCTGAGGTTGTTCAGCCTGGAGAAGAGAAGGCTCAGGGGAGACCTCATTGGTCTCTACAACTACCTGAAAGGTGGGGGTTGCTCTCTTCTCTCAGGCACCCAGTGACAGAACGAGAGGACACAGTCTCAAACTGTGTCAGGGCAGGTTTAGGCTGGACATTAGGAAGAAATTCATCACTGAAAGAGTGATTTGCCATTGGAACAGGCTGCCCCGGGGAGGTGGTGGAGTCACCATCCCTGGAGGTGTTTAAGAGGAGGCTGGATGAGGCACTTAGTGCCATGGTTTATTGATTAGAAGGGTTGGGTGATAGGTTGGACTGGATGAGCTTGGAGGTCTCTTCCAACCTGGTTAATTGTGTGATTATGCGTTTGGTAGTCTTTTTGTCGCTATTTTGGAAGGTTTTTTTTTCATATCATCTGTGGTTTATTGCATTACACAGAGTTCACTGCCTAAATAAATTGCCTGTGACACTCTGTATTAAATTGATTATCCAGTCATTCTGCCTGCAGTCAGAATGTGACATTTTCCAAGTCTGGACAGTCAAAGACCAGTAAGAGTTGTTTTGTTCATTCCTTATTGAGTAAGATACTGACATTAAAATGTTATTAAATTTATTTCATAAATACCTGACTGGAACTAGATCACTCTCAAATAATTTTGCTTTGTAGGGTTTCGTGGTCCTCTGCTGTATATTTTAAATTTATATAAGATACTGAGGCTTCCTCAGGGTTTTCCTGGGTGGTGTAGTTTTTTTGTGGGCCTTCTCACACTCAGAATCTAATGTGTAGAGGTTTTACCTAATTGTAAGTATCTGTAGCTCTCAGCAACTCAGTCTCAACTGTCTTCTAGTCAGTCTATAGGAACAGGGATTCTCAGTGTTTTACATCATTTAATTTATCCACATAGCCACCTTTTGGCAAATGTGAACAAAAAGATTCCTGCTTTATTATTTTAAGATTCAAAATTCAGGAGACATGATTGAACAATCCAGGAGGTCTTCTCCATGCCAATTCTGTTGCATTCCTAAGTGATGGAATGTTTCACTTGTTTCAGAAGGGTAGAAAGAACTTGAGTATTAGCTTACATAGCATGCTGTAAGAGATTATAGAAGTGCAAAATGTTTTTCTCTGATGAGAAAAAGAAGAAAAGCAGGGCACATGGAATACCTGTATTATTCTTTTGTACTGTGTACCACTACTCTTCTTAATTTCATACTATCAGTAAACACAACCACATAGACATTTACTTCTTCTTCCACTGTCCTTTTAAATTGGTTGTACTTTTTAAGAGTGAAAAAGCTGAAAAGGAAAGGAGAGGTGCCTGGAATGCTGGAAAGAAAAACTTGTCAGAATGGATTGTATACTTGACCTTATTATCTTTCTCCATCTAATAACTTTTTTGCCTATTCAGAAATTTTGGCCAACCCATAAAAGGTTCCAAATTTTGACATTCCTGAGAATTGTATGAAAACCAGAAGCTGGGACACAAGATAAAGATCCAAATCAGTGTCTTTAGTTAGAAAAAGTAACTCAAACTCTTATCTACTTCATGAGACATCCTTCAGCTGGCAGTATACTTTCTTATTAATCTGTTTATCAGTGTGATTTTAATATGCATTGCTTATTGTATTCCTATGTGCTGGGTCTGGTTAAAATGAAGTTATGAAGTTAAATTTCTTAATGTTATTTTGTATGGTGCTGTGCTGGCTAAACCAGTATTGATAACATTCCAATATGTTGGCAACTCCTGAACAGTTCTTGCTTAGTATCAACACATTCTCTTCTAGCTCACCCATCAGCTCCCAAAGTAAGGTGGAGGTGGCCAAGAGATTGTAGATAAACATAGCTGAGGCATCTGAGCCAAACTGGCAAAAAGGGATATTCAATATTATATGTCACATTCAGCAGTAAAATGCTCAGGGAGTGGAGGACTAAGTAGGGGCATTTATGGTTGTGGAGTTTGTTTCACCAAGCAACTTCTATACATTGAAGAGCTCACTTTACAGTGGCTGAACATTTGCCTTGTGATGGGCAGTAGTGAATGGATTTGTCCTTTTGTTTTGCTTGTGAGCACAACTTCTGCTTCTATTATGAAATTATCATTCCTTCTGTTTTTCTCCCCATCTACAGGGAGCAGAGTGAGTGAAGAGGAAAGTGGGTGTTTGATCTGCTTGCTAAAATCCAGCCATCACATCCTGTAAGTTAATGCATTCAGCTTTATATCGACCAGATGAAAGGATATGTAAACTGGAGACATGGGGTGAAGAGCAAACTGCCAGCAGGAGAGAGGTAAGAGGACTGAGGGAGAGAGTATTAATTCCCTGCCAAAAACCAGAACTGTCTCAGATACTCAAATGTTACTACTTTTAAGCTTTCGAGTGGAAACAGTTTTAGCTAAAAATTTCAGTCACACAGGACAAGTTTAAGATAAGAGGGAAAACCAAATCCTGATTTCAGTTACACTTGTAGATATTACTTATATCAAAACATGCTTCAAAGTCTTTCTAGTAATCAGAACTATAATAGATGCAATCAGTGAAATGTAGGAAAAGATATTTGGTTTCCAGTCCATTTAACAAATATTTGCATTTAAAAAAAACAAACAGCTGATATATCAAAATGCTTCTAAACAATGGAAACATTTCCATTAATCATATTTGCTTCAATCTCTCCATACTACTGAAAAAAGTTGCAGTTATCTTCCCTGTGTCCTCTGAAGCCAAAGAGAAAATGATATTTTGAAACTTTGATAAAAGAACTCAAGAACAAATTGATGCATTTTGTCATAAACCAGAGAGATTGTTAAAGACATGAATCAATGCTGCAGAAGACCCTTACTATTACAGCATATCTTTCAGGGAAGGGCCAACACTACCATAAGTATGGATTTAGAAAGTATTTCTTACAGAAATTAGCAATTTCATTCAAAGATGGTAAGATGTAACCATATACAAAAATTGAAAATGTAGGATCAAAATAAGTCTTTGAAATATGTCATAGAATCATAAAAAGCATTGTGTTGGAAGCAACCTCTGGAGATCACCTAATCCAACCTTGTTGCAGTAAGCAGGGACATCCTTATTTAGATCAGGTTTCTCAGAGCCCCATCTGGCCTGAGCCTGAATGTCTCCAGGGATGGGACTTCCACCAAGTCCCTGGGAAATCCGTTCCAGTGCTCCATTGCCCTCACAGTTAAGAACTTCTTCTTAATGTCCAATCTAAAACTACCTTTTTAAAACCATTGCCCTGTGGCCTTGTACTACATGTCTTTGTGAAAAAAAAAACCTCCCCACCTTTCCTGTAGGCCCCCTTCAGGTACTAGAGGGTCACTATAAGGTCTCCTTAGAGCCTTCTCTTTTCCAGGCTGAACAACCCCAATTCTCTCAGCTTGTCTTCATCGTGTTAGTCACCGTAATTTCACAGTACTCCACTGTCTGTGGAGGAATTGAACCTTATTTTTCACTGCCTCATCTCTGTAGATTAATCAAGCCATTTCTATCCTTTTAAATAGCTTGAACTCCATGAACTATAATTTGGTTTGCAACTAATTCATTCATCTGTATAAATACAAAATAATGCAGTTCAATAGAACTGCAGTGAATATTTGTGATCATCAGTAATCAGAGACTTAGGAACACAAATACATGAAGAAACAAAAGAATGCTTTAGAGCCATCCATTAATTTTCCACAGTTGCACTTACTTGTACAGCAATCTGGATATTATTTGGCAGCAGCAAGTTATTATGAATTCTTTTATTAAGCTTCCAATTAAAGAAAGTGATCCTTTTAATAATCTGCAAATTAAATGCTAGCAAAAGTATAACTCTGCTGGTGTTGGTTTTCACTTTTGTGGCCCAGCTGGTTCGCAGACTCCTCACACAGAGACCTAGAGATCTGTACTCACCATTATCTCCAACTAAAATGATTTTCAGCCTATTCTTTGATCTAACTTCAAGTGAAGGGCTGAAGCAAGCAGACAATATTTGGGGAAAAATCTGTTTAGTTAATTAATGATACTTGTTCTTGGTAGCTTGGTAGCTGGGGTGGTTGGATGTGGAACCAAAGCCCAGAGGAAAGTACAAGGCATCTTCTGGTTTTGGCTAGCTTTGTCTTCTGACCAAAGTGACATCTAAAGGAAGAGTAAGCTCAAGAAGGGAGAGGAACATGTAATATATCTTGTGATAGAACATGCTGTACTTTCCAGCCTTTGAGTGTAGGTGGCAAGCTGTTGGCAACTGTGCTAGTTTGAGGCTAACTGGAATATTCTAGTGAGAAGAATTAGTTTATAGGCTGTGAAAAGGAAACAGTGGTGTGTCTGCTTCACTCATAGGCTTGCTGAGATGTATAAAAACAAGAACACAAAACATAGATCAGACAGTGTGTGTGCGTCTCTGTTAGAGCCTGTGCTTTCTCCCTGGGTTTCTTCTGTGTAACTAATCCTTCTGCTTCCTAACCCCTCTTGCCAATCATCCAAATTCACCTTGCACATAAAACAAACTCTGGGATAAGGTAGAGGGGTAGAAAGAAGGTGGAAGGGTGGTTGGGAGCCCCTCCTGGGGACTCTGATTTCTGGGAGGGGTATTGTGCTTCTATATTACCTTTAACATGTATATTTCTGTATATAGCTGTATATATTGTAAATACCTGCTAGTATATTGTGGTAAGCTGTGAATACAGAGCTTCATTCCTTCACTTCCAGCTTGGCTGGGTGATTAGTCTTGGTGATTTCATAGGAGTAGGGGGGCGAGTAACTCCCAAACCGTCACAGCAACAGAGACATGGGGGGCTGGGTTGCAGATGTTGGCCCGTGTGATGAAAGGTCATGTCTGCCCTGTGCAATACCGAGCCAGTTCCAGCTGTCCTCAAGGGACCACAGATGAGCCCTACAGCCAAGTTTGAAAGATTGGAGAAACTGTATATAAGGAAGGGTGAAAACCTGCATGTCAGTGAGGAGTGAGAAAAAATATGAGAAAGAACTGTGAGAGCAGCAAAGGGAGAAAATAAGGAGGAAGAGGAGAAGGTCTGGGTACTGGAGCAGGTATCTAAAGGTAGAGAAACTAGGAATGAGTGCATGAAGTTGAGATGGGAAGAAGGTTGGGTGGAAGGTGTAATTTTTTTCTCACTACCCATATCTATTTTTAATCAAGTTAATTTTTCCAAGCTCCAGTCTGTTCTGTCAGTAACAGTAATTGATGAGTGGATCTCCCTGTCGTTAACCAGTGTTAGCACCCTGTTTTTTTGGATTCTGTTCCTTTTGCTCAAATTTCTTTCTGTGAACTACTCAGCCCTTTGCTTTTTCTTATCAGATCTGAACACTGAGGAAATCCTTGTTAATTACAACTTCCTTTTTTAGTAATTTATCAAAACAGAAAACAGAAATGAAATCAATTTTGTTCAAATGAATGTAGATACCTAACTAGGCTTAATTTACTCTAGTTATACCATGCTTCTGGTCATGATGGAAGAGAAGATCTTTTAGTTTCTTCTAAGCTATCTCCCTAGAAAATTCCTTTCTCTTTAATTCTAGTTGAACTGCAAAGAGAATGTGTTCTGCTTTTACTTACTATAGTATGTACCATGACATTATTGTAAAACAAATTCAGTTTTCTGAGATTTAAAACAGTATGGTATAAAAAAAAAAAAGCTATTTTAACACTGATTTATAGGAATGTTACATTTACACTTAGTTGTGTCTAGAATTTAACGTTTTTATTTTAAACTCAGATTCAGACTGTCTTTAAGCTCCCAATGTACTATGAAGCACGATTACAGCTGAATATGTTTTTTCCTTACATATGCTTTTTATACAGAATGAAAATACTATTTTTCCTTCTCTGACATTCTGCAGCTAATATTTTTCACCTGATAGGGATATTTATTTTTTGATACATTTTATAGCTACAGCACACTTTCATCTGCTTCAAAACTATCTTTAATGAGGGAAAGTAAGCCCTGTTTGTACTGTAATGATAGAAAGCTTTATAATATTAAGGTCTTTGAGATTACTCTTCATTATAATGAGGAGATTCCTAAATGTGAGAAAATGTGTCTTTATTCTCATCCAATGCTGAGAGTGATTTTTATCTGCAAAGCAAGTTAGTCTTCTTTAAAGTCATTAGTTTATGAAGCCAGCTTTGTATTATACATATATTTCCATGTGTTTCTGGTTATGCTTTTCTGTTTGTTGCTTAGGATATTTTCCAGCCCTTTGAAAAAAATAGTTGAGATAAATGTTTTTGCAAATTCATGTTAAGATATTAATATTCTCAGAGTATTATTGCTCTGAATAATTTAGGTGGTTATTGAAAACCGATCCTCTTATCACTAATAACAAATTTCCTTTTGTGAATCATTAGTAATTCAGGTCTGTCAGTTAGTGGAACATAGGTATTTAAATTGATGCAAATCATTTAATTTATTCTTACTTAATAAATATTTAATTGGTTAAAGACAAAAGTAATTTTATTTGTTAGCAAGGCCCTAAATAAGAGCCATAGAGAAGGTAGCTGTCAAGTCACATAAAACTTGCTTGGTATTTACATTTGAAAGTGGGAAAAAACCCATTGATTAAAAGCTGTAGCTTACCTGATACTGAAGAATAGATGAAGAGCTTTCTCATTTATTTTAGACACGGAAATGATAGATTACAGAGAAGTCATAGAAAACAAAGATTTTGATGAAAACAAAATCTTGAAATCTAATTTCTAAGAACTTAGCGACTGGCAGAGTATTTGTGCCTCAAGCTACAATGAAGGTAATTGCTTGTGCCCACAGAATGTTTTGGGGTTACAGAAAATGCTTCTGCTTAGAATTTGCTCTCCTGTTTTTCTGTCTTGATCTTTCCACTTTTCAAGATGCTTACAAGAAATTATTTTTGTGTCACCATCATTGAATTACTTAACTTTTAATTTATCTTCTGCTTACTGGGACTTAAGCATGTTTTTGTTTGTTTGTTTGTTCTGGGTTTGTTTGCAGTTCTTTGTTTTGATTTGTATTGGGGATTTTTGTGGTTTTGTTCACTTTTTTTGTTTGGGTTATGGTTTTGGTTTGCTTGTTTTTTTTTTTGTTCCCACACAGAAGACACAACTCCAAAAGCTGTTTTTACCCAGAATTAAAGATATCCTAGGACTACTTATGGAAATTGTTTTTCTGAAAAAGTCTGGAACTGGCCAACTTCATAATATTCTGCAGAGATGTGTACATCAATTTGTACTATTGCTTGTTAAGAGAGGAAGGGTTAACAGCTTAAGATCTGGTTCATATGATTTCAGCAATGTAAATTCATGCCTGTAGATGCATCCTTGCATTGCTCAAAAGGAAGAAAACAAAGGAAATTTCAGTAGTGTCTCATCCCTTTCTGACAGTGTAGTAACACCTAAGATGAGATGTGAAGATGTCTGCAGGGATTTTAAGGCTCTAAGGCTATAAGGTAGCTGCTTTTTGGGCTTTGTTTTGATTTTCCTTACTGAGTCCTCCTGGCAACAGGCTAAGTAATTTTTTTCCCAGTATTATAAAATTAACTTCACACACTACTGAGTATACTCATTTTAAAGGCATGGGTAGTGCTCATCCACAGATTCCCAAATCTCATAACATGAGTCATTACAGGTGGCAGAATCTCATCTTTAAGGAAATTGTGGTCATTTCTAGAGAGTGCTGTTACACATGCAACAAATGTGACTACTCAGAATCCATTAATGTAAGTAAACAATCTCACAAAGCACTGTTGACATCGGTGGGGTTTGTACATAACAGACAGGGAGTCATCTTTGGTGGATGTAAAACTTTTCGCCTGAAGAGAGCTGCGACCCAAAGAACACAGGGAGTAGCCACTGGTACAAGATCAATTTCTATTCAACTGATAAAAACTGATAAATTTCCAATAAATGAATACTGTAACTTTCCCTGAATTATAACTGAATAGGCATTCACCATACTTTATCTCTTTCTGTATTTTCTAATGTGTTTTTTGAGTAAGTTCCCCCCCCCATTTATCCTAAACAAAAAGAAAGGGTATATTTCTGAGAGTAAATAGTTTTTAAGCTCTAAATGCTGGGTTTACAAATACATTCTACATATCCCCCAGCCCCGCCTTGCAGTGCTGAGGAATTAATTTAAAATGAGATATGCAGAGCAAAAATATTCCCAGCTCTGCACAGTATAAAGGAGATGGAAAAAAACATGTATTTCTCCAAATGCTCAAACACTGCTGGGAGGGTGAAAGGCAAAGCACCAGTCATCTATCTACAGGAGCTTGAGTACTGATTATGTGTGCAGGAAGGGCAGATGATCATATTACAAGAACCATGAGAAAGGACAGCAACAAAATGTGGAAATGTTAAAGTGATACATTCTTTTGGATGGTTCTAGGAAAGTTATTTGCTTTAAAAAGAAGGGAAAGGAGGCATTGAAAGCAAGTATCTGTCCTTTTATGGGCTGCTATATCGAGATACAGTTCAGTTCATAGCTGTAGGGCTCCTATGCAGAAGACAGTCCAATAGAAGACAAAGGCAGTAAGACATTAATTGGCTAGAAAAATGACACTGAGTTTAGAGACAATATAAAGCTCCTTTTTTTGGTGTATCTTCACCTTTGATTATGAAGAAAGATCTTTTATTGCAAAAAAAACTTAAAAAAAAAAAGAACAAAAAAGAGGATTGAAACACAGACTAAGCACTGCTGCAAGTCACTCTTGAAAACCCTAGAATATCCATAGTTTTATTGTCTTGCTTTCTTCATCCTTTCTTTTCTCTTCAATCCCTCCCCTTCTGCATGATGTTTCTGTCATCCCAACAATGCTTAGTGCGATGGACTTGCTTAGCGCAATGGACTGAGTGACCTGTTTGGAATGGAATATCAGATTATATCTCCGCTACTGAATTTCTGCAACAGTGTTCAGAGTCAATAGAAAGACACAAATCAGTAGTGGGTAATCTTTTAGAAATGCAAGGGCATAGTGAAAATGTTTACAGTTTAGATTCTGCTGCTTCATAAATGAAAATGTTGTGTTACAGAGGAACAGAGATTCATACATTAAGCAAACATACAAAGTGAGGCATATCTTATCTGTGAAACCAAGTATTAGAATTTATTGATCATAGACCACAGAATCAACCAGGTTGGAAGAGACCTCCAAGAGCATCCAGTCCAACCTAGCACCCAGACCTAGCCACTCAACTAGACCATGGCACTAAGTGCCTCATCCAGGCTTTTCCTGAACACTCCCAGGGATGGTGACTCCACCACCTCCCTGGGCAGCCCATTCCAATGCCAATCACTCTCTCTGTGAAGAACTTCCTCCTAACATCCAGCCTATACATCCCTCGGCACAACTTGAGACTGTGTCCCCTTGTTCTGTTGCTGGTTGCCTAGGAGAAGAGACCAACCTCCACCTGGTTACAGCCTCCCTTCAGGTAGTTGTAGACAGCAATGAGCTCTGCCCTGAGCCTTCTCTTCTCCAGGCTAACCAACCCCATTTCTCTCAGCCTCTTCTCATAGGGTTTGTGTTCCAGGCCCCTCACCAGCTTTGTTGCCCTTCTCTGGACACATTCCAGCACCTCAACATCTCTCTTGAATTGAGGAGCCCAGAACTGGACACAGCACTCAAGGTGTGGCCTGACCAGTGTTGAGTACAGGGGCAGAATAACCTCCCTCGTCCTACTGGCCACACTGTTCCTGATCCAGGCCAGGATGCCATTGGCTCTCTTGGCCACCTGGGCACACTGCTGCCTCATCCTCAGCCTACTATCCACCAGTACCCCCAGGGCCCTTTCTTCCTGGCTGCTCTGCAGCCACTCTGTCCCCAGCCTGTAGTGCTGCTTGGGGTTGTTGTGGCCAAAGTGCAGAACCCTGCACTTGGCCTTGTTAAATTAAAATTTCAATAATCCATTTATTAGATTGTTTTTCCTCTCCCTCTGTGACACTTTGAAAATGTAGAAACCTGTCCACCTGTTTTCTATCCTTTGATTTGAAATTTCATTTTGATTTACAAAATTATTCTGAGAAAAAAAAATAATGTTTGGGGAGTTTTCTTTGCTTTTGGGAACTTTGTGTAGGCTTTGAGTTTTGGTTGTTTGGGTTTTGGTTTGTTTGGGTTGTTTTTGTAAATGTGGAAGGTGGATTAAAGTCAAGCTGAGTTTAAAATTGCTCTAAATTCATTGCTCCACAGAGCTAAAAATATTAGTGGGGCTCTAACCAGTGCCACTACACCATCAGTGTTTTTCTTTATGTAATTCTGTCCTCGAATATTAGGTGGCAAATATAAATACCTACAGAACCACATAAAATTTCTACAACATAGGTTTAGGAAGAGATCCAGAGTAATGAACACATGATATTTAATTAACATTTAATAGTTTGTGTTAAGAGCTGACGTGATTGATCTGTAAAACGGAGGGATGGGAGGTTTTTCTAAAGGATACCAATTTGCATAAGAAATTTTGCATACTTCCTTGAATACTTCCTGTCACAAACAATCTAGCTGTAGATGAGATAAGAAAAAAAAAAGAAAGTTGTCAAGTTGTCATTGCCTAAACTGCAAATCCAGAAAGATTTCCTGTAATTGCACAATACAGTGTGTTTTTAAAGGCATCTAAACAATCTGTTCGTACAGCTCGTTCATTTCAAGAGAAGATGTGTATTCTCAAACTTAGGAATGTCCAGTCTGCTGTAAGACTGGATTTTCTGTGCACTTACAATTCCCATTAGCATTATTAAATCAGGAATATTGAAGAATAATGATACTCTGATCTGCAGTACTAAGGAGTTATTGGTCTTGGTTCGTAGTAAAATAAGTCAGGGATTCAAAGCAAATCGCAGCTACTCAGGCAGCCGTTCTAAGGTAGTTTTCTAGGCTTTCTTTATCACCTTCCGAGCTACATTTCTGCTTTATGCACTACATTCCATTTTTATACTCAGCACCAAACACCATGGGGCAGAAACATTCACCAGCCACTGAACACAGAAAGATCTTATGTGACTAGTTTAGACTTGGACGTCTTACTTTTTAAACATCCAATGTTGAGTAAATCACATCTTCAGTGTATTTAGGCTTCTGATGTAAGTTTGGTTTTTGGTATTTGCTGTTTGTTTGCCTTTAAAAAATACTTTACAAAATATAATAATGGAAAAATGAAGAACAGGAAGAAATAATAATGTAAAATATTAATAGAGTGGCAACATTTCAGTAATGGTGTTACTGAAACTTCTTTGAGTGGGTGACAGAAAATTGTTGCTTGGGTTATGTATTTTTTTCCTATAGGCTGTAGCATTCCCTTTTGTACTGCTCTAAACGTAAATGTGAATTTGCTTGTCAAACCACTCAACAGGATTACATTGGCCTGCTTAGGAGAAAACTGTGAACAGCTACTGAGCAGTGACAGTTCTTAAGTGATATTTTTTACAACCAAGAAAAAAAGATAAAAGTAGTGCGGTACCAGAAGGCAAACAAAAATACTGAGTCCTTCCACCAAAATCTTTGTGTTTGTGACTCATATAACAAACTTCTCAGGGAAATCAGTGCTATAGTAATAATGCATCTCTGCCATTGTCTAATCACCCCTTATAGGTGAATTACCTTTTGAAATATCACAGAAATCACTCTTAACATCTGTTACTCTATTTAATCATCCCACTACTACTAATTATACATATAAAAAAAAACCCTTGATTATTAGAGAGTAATTGAAATAGTAAGGAATATGAAAAAAGTGGAAGGGGAATGGTGGAAAGGATTGAAGTGTCCTGAAATAACTTAGTGTCCTTTGGAGAGAAAATAACTGGACAAAAATTATTAATTGGCTAGTGATTCTTAGGCAGTGTTATTTTCTGTTACAGAAATTAATAATGGATCCATCAGAATAATGTCCATCAGAATGGACATTTTTTCTTCCAAAAGCAGATTTATGTGAACAAGGTCTTCTGAGGATCAGATTTGATTTTTTTCCTGCTTGGCCTTCTTTACATATTCATTAAAAAGTCTTAAAAAGAGAAAATGTTTCAGTCTCTCCAAGATATATTGGAAGACCCTATATCATTGTGGTAGGTTGGACTGGATGATCTTGGAGGTCTCTTCCAACCTGGTTGATTCTATTCTATTTACTTACAAATAAAAGCTTTCAGGGTGAAAGTTTGGAAATGTCAACAGAAAAGTGCAGTAAGATAAGCTTTGAAGGAGCAGGAACCGTGGCAGAATTAGAAACCCTGTAAAGTTTGTCTTGACCTTTAGGGCAACATCTAATACATCTAAACATACGTTTTTGTTCAGCATGTCCCTGAAATTCTAAAAGGATTCTCTGGGATAAAAACTGCAAACAGAATTGAATTAGAATAGAACAGAATAGAATAGAATCAACCAGGTTGGAAGACACCTCCAAGATCATCCAGTCCAACCTAGCACCCAGCCCTAGCCACTCAACTAGACCATGGCACTAAGTGCCTCATCCAGGCTTTTCCTGAACACTCCCAGGGACAGTGACTCCACCACCTCCCTGGGCAGCCCATTCCAATGGCAAATCACTCTCTCTGTGAAGAACTTCCTCCTAACATCCAGCCTATACATCCCTCGGCACAACTTGAGACTGTGTCCCCTTGTTCTGTTGCTGGTTGCCTGGGAGAAGAGACCAACCTCCACCTGGTTACAACCACCCTTCAGGTAGTTGTAGACAGCAGTGAGGTCACCCCTGAGCCTCCTCTTCTCCAGGCTAAACAACCCCATCTCTCTCAGCCTCTCCTCATAGGGTTTGTGTTCCAGGCCCCTCACCAGCTTTGTTGCCCTTCTCTGGACACATTCCAGCACCTCAACATCTCTCTTGAGTTGAGGAGCCCAGAACTGGACACAGTACTCAAGGTGTGGCCTGACCAGTGTTGAGTACAGGGGCAGAATAACCTCCCTCGTCCTACTGGCCACACTGCTCCTGATCCAGGCCAGGATGCCATTGGCTCTCTTGGCCACCTGGGCACACTGCTGGCTCATCTTCAGCCTACTATCCACCAGTACCCCCAGGTCCCTTTCCTCCTGGCTGCTCTCCAGCCACTCTGTCCCCAGCCTGTAGTGTTGCTTGGGGTTGTTGCGGCCAAAGTGCAGAACCCTGCAGAATTAATAGTTTGTATTCATGGCAAGGCTAAAAGAAATGCTGTTATACATGTCTCAGATTGTGCCTTCAAACTTTGTATTTGCCTGGACAAAGGATTTGCAAATCAGGCCTTTTTGGGAAGAATGAACTTTAAAAACCCCACACAATCCAAATACAAGGCTTAGCATGTATTTCCAGATGAAAGAAAGCAGTCCCTACCATTACAAAAAGAAAGCAGACCTGCTTGAAACTAAACATGCAGAAATTCATTTGCTTTATATTTCCATCTAAGTAGTATTATTTTTATCAGCTGAATCTCGGAAGAGAAAATGGGAGGAAAAGGGGAAAAGGGCAAATGAGAAGAGAATGCTAAAACCTTCCAAGTGTTTTGAATCTACTTCAACTGGTTGTATAGTTAAATCACTCCTGCTAAATTACAGGTATGTTGTTTATCAGTTAGTACTTGTAAATAAATCCTATTCCTTATAAACCATATTTTCGGTTGTAAGGGACACTGCATTACATTTTAAAACTTGGATCTAATTGTAGTTGATATGAACAGCTGGATGTCAATATCTAAATACTCTGCCATTACAGTGACCCAGAACTCTTCAGTCTCCAAGAGCATCTCTAAGACTGTCTCTGCACAGATATATCCCTAAAGCTATCTTCACCTAGTTTTAAATCCATATTCTCATTGTCATTTGGCCTTGGTGACAACAAGGCAGTATACGAGTTTACTTCACTGCTGCCTGCGTTACCCACTGAGTAGAAACAACATGCCCTTGAATCAGAATACTTGGACCACCATGGTTTAATCTGTTGCTTCACTCCAGTCCTTCAAATAATGATGCTTTTCTCTTTTCTCCTTGCACTAAGATGGCACATTTCATGCTGTGGCTTTCAACAATAAGCAGCAAATGTTATCTTTTCAAGTGGCATAGCCTAAAAGAAGTATATACACAGATTTGCACAGCAGAGTTTGCCCACTGTATTGTTGCAGAAGCACAGCCATTCCACAAGGAGAGTGTGTGTTGCAAAGATTCTGCTTAATTTTAAACGTTGAGCTAGAGGACAGTAGTTCAAAGAGAATAAGAGGCAATCAGTCCTGAGGAATATAAAAAAACCCAAACTTTAGAAAAAAGCCTAGGAAATAGAACATTCCTGGACACAGAATCCTGATCTACTTAAACCTGTATAAACATATACATATATAATTGTAAATAATTGAAAGAGATTGACTTTCTTTTAGCAATGTCATATGATGGTGAAAGCAGACACAACACCTGTACGTGTATTTATAGCCTTATTACTTCTACATGTAATTATAAAGAAAAAAGTCTTTGACTTCCATAAAAATCCTTGATATGCTGTGTTGCACTGTAATTATGTGGGAGGATGATCAAATGCATATTACGGTTTCACTCAAGCAACGTAGCTAATAGAATTTCGTGCTGATCCCATGGACATACCTTGGTAGGAGTTCTAAAATCTTTCTCTAAAACGCTTCTTTATGGAAGGAATTGTGCTGAAGGTGTAATTCTGTTTTTGCTTTCTAACTAATCAATATTGTTTAATTTCTTTCCTGAAGCTAAAACAAAAAACTTGCTGGAGTATGGGTAATAACATTGGTCAAAGCAGTGGTGTACTGGTTGGTTGCTCAAACAATAAAGAAATAAAGCAGGCTAACATTAAGTAGCCTACTAGATGTGCTTAGAACAGGTACAATAATTCCAGAGAAAGCAGAAGGTTCGAAAACTTAAAACTCATCTGAATACTTCGTGCAGAGCAGCTTAGAAATTTAAGGCATAATTTCTTTTGAAAGGGACCCTAGGATGTCATCTGGTGCAAGAACTTGCTTGAAACAGGACACATTTGCTTGCTCAGGGTCTTTGCCAGAGTCTGTTGATGAAAACTTCCAAGAAGTTTCACAATACTCCTTGGAAAACTGCTCTAATATTTGAGCAGTCCCATTGTGAATAATTCTCTAAAAGGTAATTAGAGCAGTCCTGTGGAGAGGGACCTGGGAGTGCTGGTGGATAACAAGTTAACCATGGCACAGCAATGTGCCCTGCTGGCCAAGAAGGCCAGTGGGATCCTGGGGTGTATTAGGAGGAGTGTGTCCAGCAGATCAAGGGAGGTTCTCCTCCCCCTCTACGCTGCCCTACTGAGACCTCATCTTGAAATTATTCTTTTTATTACTGATTTTTCAGGTAAATACAGGAACAAAGAGATAAACACCTTGAACACCAAGGATTAGAACTTGTAAACTTGCAGGTTAACTCACCTGCAGGCCATTTGGTATTTAGGATGTTTTGATGAACAGCTTTTGTAAACCAATATTGGATGATTATTATCAATACTGTATAATTTGAAGTAGCTTTAATTGTAGAAGAATGCAGAACCTCTCAGTATGAAAGTGCAGACCAAAAGGAGAAACCAAAAGGATAAATGTACCAAAAAAGAAGGCACAGATATGTTTAGATCTATATTAAGTGCCTAATAACAGCCATGTATTTGACTGTGTAGGTGTTTATAAGACAAGAATAGCTAATACAATCAGGTTAAAAGTAAAAAATCTCAGGGAAGTGACATTGAAGAGAGTTTCATTTTGCTATCCATCTCTCTTTATCTCAGTAAGTCCACTGGAAGTTAATTTCTCTAAACCAAATTTTCACCATTTGTATTGGCTTTCCTAGTATTAAATGTTCTCAGTAGATTTTCTCAGTTATTTTCCCTAGTTTTCATAGTGCTCACTCCTCATAAGCTTCTATGGTCTTTAGCTGTATGAGGAATATCAAAAAATGATAAACAACTGTTTTGTGATCTTCAGAGGCCACCAAAAGGAAAATATTGGCAGCCCATTTGGGCAATCTCTTCATAAAGGATTTACACAAGACTTCAGATTCAAAAAGGGATCATGATTAGTATTTCTAATGACAGCTGTAAATGTGAGAATTAGTATATAGATGTCTACATCCATCACGAGTAAGAGATCAGTTGTCAGCACTCAGTGCTTTTTCCTTTGTGTAACTTGGTCAAACGCCGCATCACTTAAGGTCAAGGAGATTTCAGGGCTGCCCTGAAAACAATTGTGTTTACTTTCTGCAGAATTATAGAATAGAATAGAATAGAATCAAATCGAATCAACCAGATTGGAAGAGACCTCCAAGATCATCCAGTCCAACCTAGCACCCAGCCCTAGCCACTCAACTAGACCATGGCACTAAGTGCCCCATCCAGTCTTTTCTTGAACACCTCCAGGGACAGTGACTCCACCACCTCCCTGGGCAGCCCATTCCAATGGCGAATCACTCAATTGCTGAAATGCAAAACTTGAGACAGCCACTAAAGATATGTCCACATAAAGAGCTGGCAATGGGGAAGATTTCTTTGCTTGCCTCTCTACTTCTTACTTTTTTTGGGGGAAAACTATAACCGTAATTTCTGTAAAGGGAGGCAAACATACTAAAGTTTGAAATGTCAAATAATAGACAATCTTATGGTTGTTAATAGTCTGGAAGATTCATGCTGAGAGTTTTCTGTCGTTCATCCAAATTAAAGACTTCACCCTTGGCCTACCCTGTAGCTACTTCTCTAAATATTTCAAAAATAACTGACCTTTACTTAAATGTTGCCTGATCTTCATTCATACTGACATACACTCATTCCCAAGTGCAATATATTCTGCTATGACTTCCTGATTTAATGCATTTATTTATAGTCAGTTCTTGGGATACTAAAGATCTAATTGGAGGCACTTCTCAGATGATCTTTGAGCTTGTTAGTCAAAATAATTAACTACTGTGCTTAATTAGCATCTGGCTTTAGAGGAGTTGGCTCCTAAACTTTTCCTAATGTCTCTCTGATGAGGAATTGGAGTTCAGATATCAATTAAAAATTGCAGTTCAGCCATTTGAGAAACTTGAAAATATTTTATGCAGCTTTCAGGGTGTAAATATCCGTTTCATTCATACATCTTTACTGTCTTAATTCATCTATTTTCTGTCAAAGGGTTAAGTATGGAATTATGAGCATATTGAGTATTGAGATATCGGATTTAATAATACATTTTTTATGTTTCTTTGAATGTAGCAATATACTATTCACAGAAATACTGTTTTGAAAAGGAAAGAATCAATTCCAAATTATATAGTAGTCAGTAAAATACTTGTATTAAATAGCATTTACTTAAATGCTATTTTTCTTTGCTAGAACACATTTTGATAGTATGGTATATATATATCTATATGGTATAAATATATATTTTGACCTTATTTCTCATTATTAATGCAATGAAGTTGCATGAAATACTGTTAGTACAGAACAGTTTCTTACTGATGACATGAGCACTATATCAGTTTTCCAACTCTGCAACTCTGAACGATCATTCAATGAAAGGAAGGTTGTCCTTAATCCAACATGTGCAACCCTATTTCTTTAGTGCTGTTTAGTTTGAAGAGGAGATCTCATCGATGTGTACAAATATCTGAGGAGTAGGTGTCAAGTGGATGGGGCCAGTCTCTCTTCAGTGGCTGGCAGCAATAAGACAAGAAGCAATGGCTACAAACTGGAACATAGATGACTTCACCTCAACATGAGGAGAAACTTCTTTACAGTGAGGGTGACAGAGCAGTGGAGCAGGCTGCCCGGATAGGTTGTGGAGTTTCCTTCTCTGGAAACTTTCAAAAGCCACCTGGATACATTCCTGAGCATCCTAGGGGATGCTACCCTGGGGGATCCTGCCTTGGCAGGGAGATTGGACTCAGTGATCTCTGGAGGTCCCTTCCAAAGTCTAAAGTTCTGTGATTCTGTGATTGCCTTCCGATTTCTTTCTGGTCTTATTTTGGAATATCCCACTAGATACTATGCAATGGTGAAACCATATTGTAAATACAGTAAGGGAATTGACCTGTCCCTCAGTAACCAGTATTACATTCAAAGTGATGAGGGACTTGTTTCCCCTATAAATTGACTAAATCCCTTTATTAATAAAGATAAGTATACTCACAAACCATGTACCTAAATGTAATCTGAGTTCTGGGAATGCTGCAAGGAGCAGCACAGCTGGACTCAGACCCTGTTTATCCAGGATGACTCTAGATGATTTTAAATTGATTTAGAGCTCAGTACATATTCCCAGTTGGAATTAATTTTAACAAAAGGTTTTAGTATTTGGTTAAAGCAATTGGACTCCCAGATTCTTTGAAGTACTGAGACACTCTGAACAGATATGTGACCTTGTACATATAAAGAATTATCTGGCAGTGGTTTCATACCATGCTTCTCATCTAACATGCTCTGCAGTCTCCACAAACTGAGAGGAATACAATAGCTTTCAGTGACAGCTTTATGACTTAAACTCTACCTAACAGCACAAGCCAAAGAAGTGAAATTTCAACTAGTCCAGTCCTAACTGACTAGATTAACTTGACATGACCTGGAAAACAAAGCAATAAACAAACCCTAGGCTTTGCTAACACATTTGAGGCAGAAGACACGAGGGTGATAGAAACTCTGTTATGGTCACTAGTTATTGATTCCAGTAATTACTAGCTTAAGCCAGTAAGCTGATATTAAAAACAAACAACCCAAACCAACCAAACTATCACTACCACCAACAAATAAACTCCAGCTGCAATAGCTGAGAGGCAGGAGCAGAGAGGAACACAAGTAGATTTGTCTGGCATCATGGGAAAGGCTGATCCCAAGGAGGGGCTGCCTGGCGAAATAGCCCTGCCACTGGCTAGGGCTTGAAATGTTGACCTTTGGAGTTCTGCTTCTCTATTCTAGAGTGCTGCTCTAAACTGGCCCACAGGGTCTGTTCTGTGTGTGCCACAGAGCAGAATTCTTAACACAAACATCAATAAGCACTCTTTTGCAAATGCCTTCTAGATTCTATTTCACCAGTTAGTATGGTCTGTTCTTGCAGTGATCCCACCTAAATACTGTGACAACTTGGAATTACTTTTGAGGTATAGAGGAAGGACAAAAGGGGCGAAAAAAAATCAATCTTCTTGTAATTGCAATAAAAACCCAAAGCCTGTCAAAACAATATTAATATGAATTCAGCACAGGAAACTTTATGTCAGACTGTAAAAGCTGTTATGACAAGAGTGCACACATTACTAAACAGAACTTCCAACCTACTTTGTTCTTAAACTACAGTCATTGTTGCTGACATGAATAATTCACTTTGATTAAAAGAAAAATGAGCATTTATTTAGATGTGTCAGTTTTCAGTGTCTTAAAAAATAGAGTTTACTGGGGAAAAACAGCACATGATTCTCCTTTTGTGTGTGTGTGTGAATAAAATTAATCTCAATTAGAATTCAGAGGCTTATTAGCAAGTAATAATTTGTTTTGTTTTACTTTTACCTATCTGGCACACATAGTTCAATGTGTGTTCTCTTTTTCCCTCACTCTCTGTCTTTTTGCCTATGTTAGAAGCTTAGCCTTTGGGTAAAATAAAGTAATTACTTTTTGTCAAAATGGTGCAAGAACATAGCTCTGAGGTTATGAAGCAGACTTCATTAGTAGTGTATGTCTTCAATTTTTGCTATTATTTTAGTTGCCCTGAGAGACCTTCAAAAATGAAACACGCTAATGGAGCTGAAATAACACTTTTAACTTTAGCATAGAATCTTGTCTGGGTTATATTATAAATAAGAAATAGTCTGTCTTTCACACAAGAAAATGCTACAAGTTTTACAAATGAAACATAGCTTATTTGCTGCTATTTAACTCTGTTTTTGTTTAATGGCAGACAAGGCATCCACACAGCCCCATAATTAGTAATGATTCCCAATGAAACACTGCCAAAAATACTAATATTTTGTTGTGAATTAATTTGGAATCTTTCTAAGGAGGGGAGAACTAATTTATTCCATTTTTTACAATTCTGTCCATTTTTTGCTGATAGAAATAAGAAAATTTGAAAGCTGCTATAATTGTATAAATGCACCCCAGGATCCCATTAGCCTTCTTGGCCACAAGGGCACATTGCTGTCCCATGGACAACTTGTTGTCCGCCAGGATTCCCAGGTCCTTCTCTGCAGGGCTGCTCCCAAGTAGATCACCTCCTAACCTGTACTGGTGCAATTTATTACTCCTTTAATGAGTTTTTTATTCTGCACATGGTTGAATGTTGCACTGTAAAGCAAACAATGCATAAACAGGAGATGGTTGGAAAATAATACATGCTGCATGTAGAAGTCTTCAAGTTATTTGTAAAATATTTTACTGTGATTACTTCATTTAGAATCACAGAATCAACCAGGTTGGAAGAGACATCCAAGCTCATCCAATCCAACCTAGCACCCAGCCCTAGCCACTCTACTAGACCATGGCACTAAATGCCTCATCCAGTCTTTTCCTGAACACCCCCAGGGACGGTGACTCCACCACCTCCCTGGGCAGCCCATTCCAATGCCAGTCACTCTCTCTGGGAAGAACTTCCTCCTAACATCCAGCCTGTACTTCCCCCAGCACAATTTGAGACTGTGTCCCCTTGTCCTATTGCTGGTTGCCTGGGAGAAGAGACCAACCCCCACCTGGCTACAACCTCCCGTCTGGTAGTTGCAGACACACATTTCTTACCCTAAACCACTGTTTGCTGAAGTGTATATATTTCTAGCTGAGAGTTACATGTGGAATTTATTCAGTAAAATTATTTCTTTTCTTCATAATACAATAGTTAAGCCAGTGTCAAAGAACATAACATTGATGACAAAATAGACCTCTATAGAATACTGTAATAGCTTTGATGAAAGCCTGGCAAGAGAAGGAAAGAAAGAAAAAAAGGAAAAAAGCACCATGTAACTACTGGGACAGAGAGGAAGCTGCATGTTTGAAAAAGAAAAAAGGTTAATACCTAACTTGGGGGAAATTGAATTGTTTGATAGCTCAATGGAGAACTGACCCACCTTGTATCTCAGGCTTGAAACAACATCAGCAAACTAATAATGTAAACTGTGGAAAAAAGCTTTGTGGTTTTAGTGAGAGTAATAATGGTTAACCTTTTAAAGCTGTTACATAAGCTGAGGTTTTCTATTCAGCCAGCTGAGAAAACATCTACATTGTGGATACTGCGCAACATTGCCTATTCCCTAAACTGCTGGTGAGTTCAGACTGTTTCCACTTTCATAACTTTTTCTGAAGAGGCTGAATTAAGAAAATTAACAGAGCATTGCTGGTTCAGAGAGCTTAAATGATGCATTAAGGGACCAGTATGTACAAAAAGAAACAGCCTAAAAGTGGTTATTAACTGAAGGTAATTTAACCCTACCACATGCCCTAGAATTTCTGTATCAGTGAAGACAGCTACTAATGATGCTGAGGAGATACATCTGTATTATGGAATCTGTACACCGAGCAGAAAGCAGTACAAGGGCAGTATGCTTAGATGCCATGAGCTTCTCTTGTCTCACGATACAAGGAATTTTCAGTCAGGGCCAAGCATTGAAAGTGCAGCAGTGTGAGGAAGAGAAAAAGTACATTAATACAAACCCAAGCAATTTACAAGACTGGAGAAGGGTGTTTGTAAATTAATGAGTTTGCTAATGAAGTTCGAATGAACTGAGAGTTATAGAATGGTTTAGGTTAGGAGGGACCTCAAGGATCACACAGTTCCAACCCCCTGCCACTCCCACTAGAGCAGGTCGTTCAAGGCCTCA
>WAAF01003898.1:111422-123134 GCA_013400475.1 Tricholaema leucomelas | reverse complement strand
CCCCAGGTCCCTTTCCTCCTGGCTGCTCTCCAGCCACTCTGTCCCCAGCCTGTAGCGTTGCTTGGGGTTGTTGTGGCCAAAGTGCAGAATCCTGCACTTGGCTTTGTTAAATTTCATCCCATTGGCCTCTGCCCACCCATCCAGCCTGTCCAGGTCCCTCTGCAGGGCTCTCCTACCCTCCAACAGATCAACACCTGCTCCTAGCTTGGTGTCATCTGCAAACTTACTGATGCTGGACTCAATCCCCTCATGCAGATCATCAGTAAAGATGTTGAACAGGACTGTGCCCAGCACTGATCCCTGGGGAACACCACTGGTGCCAGCTGCCAACTGGATGTGGCACAATTCACCACCACTCTCTGGGCTCAGCCTTCCAGCCAGTTCCTGACCCGGCATAGAGTGTATTTGTCCAAGCCATGAGCTGCCAGCTGTGCCAGGAGCCTGTTGTGGCAGACAGTGTCAAAGGCTTTGCTGAAGTCCAGGTAGACTCCATCCACAGCCTGCCCCACATTCACCTGGCAGGTAACCTGATCATAAAAGGAGATCAGGTTGGTCAGGCAGGACCTGCAGGTTGTAGACAGGTGGGGGTTGGTCTCTTCTGCCAGGCAAGCAGCAAGAGAACAAGGGCACACAGTCTCAAGTTGTGCCAGGGCAGGTCTAACCTGGATGTGATGAGGAAGTTGTTGGCAGAGAGAGTGATTGGCATTGGAATGGGCTGCCCAGGGAGGTGGTGGAGTCACTGTCCCTGGAGGTGTTGAAGCGAAGCCTGGCTGGGGCACTTAGTGCCATGGTCTGGTTGATTGTCTAGGGCTGGGTGCTAGGTTGGACTGGATGAGCTTGGAGGTCTTGTCCAACCTGGTTGCTTCTATGATTCTAAAGTCTCCCATCAGCCTCTCTTTCTCTGTTGGAAATGCCTTCAGAAGGTGGCAAATGGGAGAGCCCTATTTCCATGCAATCTCCACCTTGGGTTGGTACTGATGTAGCAGTGATTATATGCAGCAATTTGAGCAAAGCCAACCCTTGGTGTCATTTTGTGTTCAAGAGATTCTTGGAGGGGCTGCAGCATTCCAAACTTTAATCCATCACACTTCAAAGTCAAAGTTTGAAACCTGAGCTGTTCGCCTGTTCTTGGTTAGTCAATGAAATCTCCCTGTTCTATTTCGGTTTCCTGATTTGATTAACTGAGCCCACTCAAACACAGGTGATGGAGCAGGAAGGCTTCATATTGACTTTTAAATTGGCTTTGCATGACTCAGATCTGATCATCTGCTCAAAAGATGCAGAGACATGTCCAAGGTGAAATCACAGGAAATTGCGAGGAATTCCTCAGTCTATTCTAAGTATTTACAGTGTCAAGCTTGAACCATTTGGGAGTGTTCTAGGATTACCTAGAATCCTAAAAATGCAGATTCAGGATCATTGATAAACCACTCTACACCTGCTAAGCATCTCTGAAATGCAAAGAGTACTCATTGTGACTTGCGAGCACCAGGATTAATTAGTGAAGCTTTCCTTTCACGTTTTGAACACAAACAGAACCTAAGGAAAGCTAAGAACAAACTTTTCAAAGCGTCTTAATAATCATAGGATCAACCAGGTTGGAAGGGATCTCCAAGATCATCCAGTCCACCCTATAGAGAGCAACAGAGAATTGTATACATCAGGTACATGCACGTGTTTCAATCTGTAAATGCAGAGCATACGGAGATTGAACATACCTAATTATTTTATCAGAGCCAGTTGTTTCAGAACAGTGCACCTCTGCATCTCTACATACTTTTTAGCTCTCATTAAAATGCTCAGCATCCAGGTGGGAAAAAGAAAGTCTATCTTACAGTGATACTTTTTTGTTGTTGTTGTTGTTGTTTAAAAATCTTCTTCCATGTATTTAAAATACAAATTTCAAACCCTTCCAAATAAAAGAGAAAGTTATTAATCGAGCTGCTGCTTCTTAAAGGTTCTGCTTCCCTGCAGCATCATTATTTCATTGTGAAACAGTGCAAATGTAAAAACAACAACAAAGGTTACAGCAGAAATTGATTTCTAGGTTATTTTAACTGCTGTTTATTACTGAATTGTCATGAGCTGCTTATCATGAAGCAAGATACAATTCTTCTTAAGGAGTGGTACTCAGATAGTATCATTAAAAGGGTTTGTGTTCATTTGCAATGTCAGGGTTCTGACTCCTAATTGGAATCCAGAGTTTGGATAGCCTTTTACAGCCCACAGTCACAGAGTTGTTTTGGTTGGAAGAGAGGTCTAAGATCATTGACTGCAACTGTCAGCCTAAGACCACCATGGCCGCTAAAGAATCTCCATCTCTAAGACCATTGAGTCCAACTGTTAACCTAATACCACCCACTAAAGCATCTCTGTGTCTAAGATCACTGAGTCCAACTGACAACCTAAGACAACCATGGTCCCTAACCCATCTGCTATTTCTTCAAGGTCTTCAGGGACAGTGGCTTTGTTAGAGTCCATGAAGCCAAAGTACCCTGTCTGCAAGGATCTTACAAAGAGGTCAAAAAGAATTCCGGTGTGAATCTAGCTGGAACCCTGTCCTTGAATTAGGGAGATAAAGTTCTGGGGAACACTGTTGATGAATTCATGGCAGAACAAGAAATGTGTTCTATTCTGCCAATATTCAGGAGATAATTTGCATCCCAGTAGCTACATGCAATAGTTAGTGTTTTCTAATTTTGTTTTTCTCCTTGCAAATTAACCAAAATGGTGGAAAGTTGACATCATCTAAAATACTCTGCTTTTAATTGCAAGAATACAGGACCAAGTTAATCTACTAAACAGGAAAGACAGTGAAGTCGTCCCATTTGTTAACTAGTTTAAGGTTCAGCTGTTCTGGTGACTGGCACAGAAAAGCAACCATTAACCAACTAATTCGCTGGTATTTGCCTGTGTGCAGAGTAGGGAACAGAAGAGAATCCTGAGGGAATTCTAAAAGGCATTTTAGGTTGGACTGCAGGGGTTGAACAAAGCCTTGACTTCAGAGGACCACAACTGTCTCAAAGAATTAGCTGCCCTGTGTGGGAGGTTCTTCTGCCCCTGTACTCAATACTGGTCAGGCCACACCTTGAGTGCTGTGTCCAGTTCTGGGCCCCTCAATTCGAGAGAGATGTTGAGGTACTGGAAGGTGTCCAGAGAAGGGCAACAAAGCTGGTGAGGGGCCTGGAGCACAGCCCTGTGAGGAGAGGCTGAGGGAGCTGGGGGTGTGCAGCCTGCAGAAGAGGAGGCTCAGGGCAGACCTCATTGCTGTCTGCAACTACCTGAAGGGAGGCTGTAGCCAGGTGGGGTTGGTCTCTTCTCCCAGGCAACCAGCAACAGAACAAGGGGACACAGCCTCAAGCTGTGCCAGGAGAAGTCTAGGTTGGATGTGATGAGGAAGTTGTTGGCAGAGAGAGTGATTGGCATTGGAATGGGCTGCCCAGGGAGATGGAGGAGTTGCTGTCCCTGGAGGTGTTGAAGCCAAGCCTGGCTGAGGCACTTAGTGCCATGGTCTGGTTGATTGTCTAGGGCTGGTTGCTAGGTTGGGCTGGATGAGCTTGGAGGTCTCTTCCCACCTGGTTGATTCTATGATTCTATACCCATTAGCAAGCATACAAAGACATGTAATGTTAATAACTGAAAAACTTGGCAATTCCACAGCCAGCAGAGCTGCATTTCAGACTTCTGTTGGAAACCATACAAGTGTAACCCTGAAATCAGATGCCCTAGAAATCACAGCTGCAACAGTTAAAGAAGATGCTATTCAGGCCGTGGAAGCTGTAAGCAAGATGAGATTTCAGCATAATAGTTTTTTTTAATTGTCCCAGTTGCCACCTACCCTACCCTTCTGGAGACAGCTTGGGATCTTCCTGAGCACTTCAGCCCCTAAGGCTAGTGGGAGAGATGGAAGGCTACTGGTTGTGGTGGTGTTTTTAAAAACCCCATTTTTTCAGTTAACCAAACACAAGTAGGTGTAGCTTTGTGTGTGCAGTCAAGAACTCTGAGATTTAGGGAATGTCTTGTCAGCCTTTACAGCCAATGTCAGCTACATGCCTGGACAGCCTGCTACGATGCCTGCTGCATTTGCTTGAGGTCCCACCACAGGCAAAACACTGCTTCCATCTATTTCTCTTGATGCAAATGGGAGTTCGGACTGTAACAGGAATCAGATTGTCAAGCAACTTCCACGGCCCAGGCATTCCACTTACTAGTATTTGTAACTGCTCTCAGGGTCTCAGTCACAGGAAGTGTTGAATCTGTTGCCTAGCAACCCCCTTCTTTATTACTGGCAGGAAAGACACTTCAAAAGCTATGATTCAAATTAAGACATTTGAAGCAAGGATTTTAACAATCTGATTGTTTGTGCTCCTGATGACATCTCAGTATTGGCTGCTGAGTATGACGTAAGGAGCTCTCTACCTGTATTTTCCTGGCTACATCCTGTAAAGCCAGGGTTTGGAATTAACAGACACACAGATCAATAAAGTACTGGCCAGGTTACAAGAGAATGCTCAGTAACAGTGAGAAGAGAGTTTCTAGTCCAAGTCCCAGGTAAATACAAAAATGTTTGTTTCAGGGCATTCCCCCCGCCGGAGTCACTCTTTCTGGTCTCATTCTTGTATCTGGTTTGATCTCTCCACCAGCTTCCTCCAGCAGGTGCCACATTCAGCACAAACACTGCCGCTCCTGAGTCCAGCCCTGCTGCTGATAATGTAGTGGCAAAGTTTCAATATTCACTTCTCTCTTTTCTGTAGATTATCCTGAGAATAATGCCCTGTTTGCAGCTCCAAAGCCTAGAGGGAGCAGGTGGGGCATTTTCTTTCCAGGGAACGTCAGTCTGATGTCAGGAAGCAGATGTAATTTTCCCCAACTCAGTGTGGGTCTACCTTCTGACTTAATAGCTTAACTCTAAATAGCTGACAGGTGATGATACATGGAGTCAGCTCCAAGCATATTCTGGCTGTGCTGCCAGCAAGGAAATAGGAAACTTTAGCTTTTGCAATGGTGATCCTCAAGTGAGCACCTTTTAGAGCACAAAAACATGGTTGAAAAGCTTTTCTGATTCAGAAAACCAAGTCAGCAACTATCATAAAATCCTTAAGGTTGAAAAACACTTCTAAGATCATTCAGTCAACTGCCAACCCAGCACCACCATGGCCACTAAACCACATCCTGAAGTGAGCACATAGTGCATGTGATGGATACAGCTATATGTATAGCAACATGGGCACTGTGGGACGTGGTTTAGTGGGCATGGTTGGACTTGATGAAGGGAGGCTGTAGCCAGGTGGGGTTGGGCTCTTCTGCCAGGCAAACAGCAAGAGAACAAGGGGACAGTCTCAAGCTGTGCCAGGGGAGGTCTAGGCTGGATGTGATGAGGATATTGTTGGCAGAGAGAGTGATTGGCATTGGAATGGGCTGCCCAGGGAGGTGGTGGAGTCGCTGTGCCTGGAGGTGTTCAAAAAAAGGCTGGCTGGGGCACTTAGTGCCATGGTCTGGTTGACTGGCCAGGGCTGGGTGCTAGGTTGGGCTGGATGAGCTTGGAGGTCTTTTCCAGCCTGGTTGATTCTGTGATACTATTTTATGATTCTATGATCTTAGAGGTCTTGTGCAAGATTAGTGCTTCTGTTATTCTGTGAAACATCAGATATGTTTGTTTTCTGTCCCTAAAGGCAACTTTCAAGGAAGAGGAGATCAGTATTATTTAAACCTCCATTGTTGCCACCCCTGAAATTAAGGAGATACAGAAGTCTCTATCTCATCTGGCTTCTGATGTCAGCTCCAATGTGAGGATCTAAGCTTAAATAAGTAAGTGATTTTATTCCAGACAGCATCTTTCCTTTTCTAAGCATTTCAGATGTATCAAGTGTGGCTCTGTGAATGCAGTTCTCAGAGGCTGAGAGCTTTTTCTTCAGGCTCTGGCACGCCTTTGGTGGCCTCTGCAGCCATATTAGTTTTCCAAACTTGCATTGTTTAGCTCTGAGAGAACAGGTGAAGGAGAGGGAGATGAGGGGAGCTCAGATACTAGTTTGTTGGGTTTTTTTCACTTGCTCTCAATTCTGCTGTCTCACTTCAGTCTCCCCTGGGCTGAGAGAAAATCTTCAGTTCCTCTCCCCTTCTAGCTGTTCCCAGACATTGGTGCAGCATTTAGAAAGCAATATTTTCTTATGGTTTGCTTTGAGAGCTGCACTGCTGAGGGTACTCTGCTAGTACCCAACTTTCATTGCTTCTCCATTTCTTGGAGTATGTTACTGCAAACTGTGTACCCTAAAGTGAATGTTTGGTAGCATGCTAAGACATCTAATCCCAGGTTAAGATCAGTTTCTGGCTTAGCTCATGGCCCAATAGGCCAGCAGAAAGTCAGTTTTGCACATGGAAGCAAAGATTTAATCTGAGGCAGCTGTTCTAGCACCATTAATATGTAGGAGCACCAGCACAGTGATTAGATTTATGGGACGGGAGGGTTCTTCACATTCCAACCACATACCAGACAGATGGGTTGTTTGGGTTAGCTAAAGAAAACCCTATGGGAACGTAGGCTGTGGAAGGTGTGGGAGCTGAGCCATACTGAAGATGAACTGATGTTCTACAAGGATCTTCCCCAGTCACAGAAGGTTCTCTGTCTCTAGGTCCAAAGCAGTTCTGATATGAAAAGAGGGAGATGGACTGTCTGTATTTGTGGAGATGGTGCATGGATTTGTTGCAGAGTGCACAAGCCCCTCAGTCTTCTGGGGCTGCTCAGAAGACCATCCTCAGAAGGACCTGAGGAGTGGCCAAGATGATCTAGGAGAACTGATGCTTGCAGTTTAGAAATCTGCAGATCTTTCCTTCTGAGATGCAAGGGTTTCCACTCTTTCCTTAGCAGAAAAGATGGGAGCCTATTCCCTCTGCCTGGCTCACTTTGATGTGGCAATCTGAATTGCAAGGGTCTGGCCTTTGGTGCAGAACATATGCTTGGCTGTCATGTCCTTTCTCTGCTATGCAGTCATCTCCAACACAAACTGTGCTCTTGAACACAGTAAAGTAGCTTAATATATTATGTGATATTAGAGCTGAAGCAAAGGATGTCCACTTGCTCGGTGCTACTTTGCTACATGCCCATCCTGGCTGAGAAAGCTCTTCGAGGTGCACCTTTGGGCGTGCAAAGCACCACGAGCTGTAAGGAACAAATTTAAACCTCAGCCTTGCAAGCGTTCGGTTTGATTTCCTGGTGACAAAAGGAATGTGAGGGAAGTTCACCGCGTGCTGGGCAGATCACTTGACAAACCCCTCCGGCTGAGAGCGAGGGTTGCTTGGAGCTGGGAAAGTGATTCTGAGCACCTCACCCAGCCGGTGAGTGGCAGTTGACATTTTGTACCGCGGGAGTGCGGATCGTGCCTGTGGATAGGAGACAGGCGGACTGATTGACCCACCAGCTGAACAGCTTCATTTGCTAAGCCTGAGATTCAAGGAGGAAAAACTGCTGGCAAGTTCAGAAACTCCTGAGAAGCCAAGATCTAAATTAGAAAGGATGAGACAGCCCTAACAATAGCATTGTAAATGGCAAGGTTGTCATTCTGGAGGCAGATCTGCTGCAGTCAAATTGAATAACAATGCTCTTGCTCTTCATTAGGGCCATCAAAATCTGCAAGGCTGTGGGACCTGGAGGGACAGAAAGGTTTTAAAAAGCAATGAGGAGAGACTAATACTCATTGCTGCCTACTTACCTGAAGAGCACAAGTAAACGTTTGTGCTAATTCGTGCTCTCTGGAAAAAACCTCACCAGAAAAGCCTCACTTTTGCTACTGCATTGCTTCAGGGGAAAAAGTGGCAATCTTTTTTTTCTCGGTATCACCATATAAATGTTATGAATTTTATTTGGAGTGCAAAACCATCTTTACTGTCATAACTGGAGAGAGAACTGTTATCTGTGCATGACCTCAACACCTGAGGATTCACCGAGGACTCCATGCTTTACCTGGACCTCGCTGTCCCTGGAGCTGTTCAAGGCAGGATTGGACGTGGCACTTGGTGCCATGGTCTAGCCTTGAGCTCTGTGGGAACAGGTTGGACTTGATGATCTATGAGGTCTCTTCCAACCTTGGTGATACTGTGAGACTGTGAAACCTTGCTGCTTCGGCGGAGTCCCTCTGGCGGGGTTGCAGATGTCTATTGTGCCGTGGGGCTTTTCGTTGTTGGGTTTGTTGGTTTTTTTAAGTGCTAACGTTAGCATGAAATTTGATAAGAATTCTTCAAGTACCTAATTGCACACTCTCTGTTTGGCATTCGAATCTGGCGTCTTCGGAGCTCATCTTTTCAGAAGGCTTTATTTAGCTTCTGCTAATACCCTGTAATTTCATAATTGTGGTGGGAGGCTAAGGGGGAATATGGAACAAGGAAGAATTTGCATCTTTCTTCCATACAGTATTTTCTGGTAGGCTCTGACCATGGGAGGGTTTAATTAATTATTTTTTTTCTGACACTGATCTTTCTAAAGCAGTCTGCTGAAGCTGGTGAGAGCACCACAGAGCATGGAGAGCCCAGGCAGGGAGGCTGTGCCCCTCCTTTGTTTCATTCATGTCTCCTCTGGCTGAGAGAAGGCTGAATCAACCAATGCGAGCTGTGCAGAGCAGTACTAAGCAATGGAATTCTTGCTTATATCTTTATTTTGCTGTAGCTGTCAGCCTGAAGGAAAGAGCTTTTAAATCAGTGCTTACAATGGAAGCAGATTAAAAAATCTTTTGTCTTTAGTAAGGGCAAGAGTAGAATCCTGCCCCTGGGGAGGAATAGTCCCCTTCAGCAGTACAGGTGAGGGATTGACCTGCTGGCAAACAGCTGTGTGAAGCAAGACCTGGGAGCGCTGTGGGACAAGCTCACCACGGGACAGCAGTGTGCCCTGTGGGCAAAAAGTCTGGACTGTGTTCAGAAGAGTGTGGCCAACGGCTCAGGGAATGCTCTTCTCTCCCTCTACTCTGTTCTAGTGAGGCCTCTTCTGGTGCACTGCATTCAGTTCTGGCCTCCCCCATCCCAGAGGGACAAAGAACTACTGGAAGGAGTCCAGTGGGCAACACAAAGATTCTGAGGGGACTGCAGTATCTTTCTGAGGAGAGACTGAGAGAGCCAGAGCTGTTTAGCCTGGAGAAGAGTAGCCTGACAGGGGATCTGCTCTGTGCTGATCAATAGCTAAAGGGTAGAAGTCGAGAGTTTGGGGCTGGGTGTTTCAGTGGTGCCCAGTGATAGGACAAGGGAGAGCAGGCACAAGCTGCAAGAGGGGAGGCTTCACTTGACCTTAAGGGGGAATACTATGAGGGTGCTGGACCCCTGGACCAGGCTGCCCAGAGACATTGTGGAGTCTCCTCTGGAGAGCTTCCAAACCCATCTGGAAGTTTTGATCCTGGGCAGCTGGCTGTGGGTGAGCCTGGCTTAGCAGAGGGGCTGGTTGGTTCTGTTGCCCTAAGACTGCACTGAAAAGTGCATCTGAAAAAATCATTGTGGCTGTGACTTCATGTTTGAGTTTTTGCCTGTTAAAACATATTACTGCAGGCCTCTGTTTTTTGCACTTGTAACCCAAGTAAGAAAATGGCACATTAGGAAGAAATCTTCTGGAAAGATTGGCTAATGGCTGTGTAAACAGCAAATGCTTGCCACATATGGGCACTGGGAGGTTTTGTCGCAGACTCGGTGACTACTGTGAACAGGGGAGAGCTCTGAAATGCGGCACCGAGGCAGATCTTTGGGACGAGCCTTGGAATCAGTCTGAAACTCTCCTTACAGGAGGCTTAGGAACTTTTTATCTGGGCTTAGGTGGAGGAGAAACAAAGGACTGGAAGAGCTAAAAGACAAGGTGGTGCTCTGCTGCCCTTCCTTTGCTGTCTCTGAAAAGATGACGAAGGACAGAAAAGGACCTAGACTGGTCTAGTTAAAGAAGTCCACATTCACTGCAGGAGTCTTGGACAAGGTCACCTTCAAGGATCTCTTCCAACCCAGTGTATCACAGAATCAGTCAGGGTTGGAAGGGATCACAAGGATCATCCTGTTCCAACCCCACTGCCATGGGCAGGGACACCTCACACTAGATCAGACTGCCCAGAGCCTCATCCAACCTGGCTTTAAACACTTCCAGGGATGAGGTTTCCACCACCTCCCTGGGCAACCCATTCCAGGCTCTCAGCACCCTCATGCTGAAGAACTTCTTCCTAACATCCAGTCTGAATCTACCCATTTCTAGCTTTGTTCCATTCCCTCCATTCCTGTCACTACCTGATAGCCTAAAAAGTCCCTCCCCAGCTTTCTTGTAGCCCCCTTAAGATACTGAAAGGCCACAATAAGGTCACCTGGGAGCATTCTCCTCTCCAGACTGACTAGCCCCAACTGGTGGATGATTCTATGAAGCGATAGCCACAGGTCTCTGCAGTTGGCACAGAACTTTCCCATTTTCTGGCAGTGGATGTCTGATGTCATGGATGCACAGATCAGAGCCTTTAATCTCCATAGCTTCCCAAAGCAGAATTACTGTACACAAAATGTTGTATCTCTGAGAATGATAAAACCTAGAGGTGCCCAAAGCATAAAATACTTCCACAGCTATGCACATAGGTTGGTGGATTCTGGCAGGAGACTGAAACGTTCCCCTTCCAGGATCCACTCACTGATAAAATACCTTTTCTCTTACAAGCACTTATTGTGTCTGATGCTAACTATGAATTGGCATCCTGTGAGCCTGTGATCCTCCTGGAGGAAGTCGAGACCACCTCGCATTTCATAGAATCACAGAATCATGTAGGCTGGAAAAGGCCTTTAAGAGCATTGCCTCCACCTATTTCGCCCTGAAACACCCTCACGAGACAATGCAAAGCGATTTGAGTCTTGCATTACCTCTTGAATTCTTGATTTAGCATTTTCATTTCAGCATTTCTATTTCTCCACCTGAATCCTCAGTCTCTGAAAGGAAATTTCAACTGTTCAGGAAAACCCCAGCTTTCTTGAATGGCTGGAATGTGGCAAAAGGCTGGGTAAGGCTTGCTTGTGTGAGAGGTGGTAGAGCAGCAGCTACTCAGACGCATGGCTCTGCATGTTTCACGAGCAGTGTATGAGGGCCAGAGCTAACATTCTATTGTACAGCCTAATTTTCTCTGTTTCTCAGAGTGCAAGGAGCTCTTCCTTCAAATGCAGCAGGAGAAATAATATTCTTTAGCAAACAATCTTGGACAGATTGCAGGAGTCTGTTAAATATTAATTCCATTAGTGCTGAAGATTCAACTGAAATTAATTGCGATGCTATGCGAAAATAATCTCACTGAATCTGGCTAGGGACATCAAGGGGAACAAGAAGAACTTTTTCAGGTATATCAGTGAGAAAAGGAGGACCAGGGATAATGTGGGACCCTTCCAGATGGGAAAGGGAGAGCTGGTGACAAGGGATGTGGATAAGGCTGAGGTGCTCAATGACTTCTTTGCCTCGGTCTTCAATGGCAAGGACCCCAACCGTGATGTCCCAGTCACAGAGGATGAAGATAAGGCCTGGCAGAAGGAAGCTTTGCCCACTGTAAATGAAGATCAAGTTCCTGAGCACCTGAGGAATCTGAATGTGCACAAATCCATGGGGCCTGACGAGATCCACCCACGGGTCCTGAAGGAAGTGGCAGATGAAGTTGCTAAACCACTGTCCGTTGTGTTTGAAAGGTCCTGGCAGACTGGTGAGGTTCTGCTGAGTGGCAAAGGGCGAACATAACA